>VOPJ01002947.1:0-12332 GCA_014673585.1 Semibalanus balanoides | reverse complement strand
CAAGTCAGAAACTCCAAAATTTGACTCCAGATGTGAAAATCAATTTTAGGAAAATTCAAAAAGTTTCATAAGCCTACTCGTAGTCGTTTTGGAGATATCTAATAAAAACATGAGGGGTGGGCAATATTTGCCCCCCCTGCCACTAATAGGGTTAAAGCAAGATACAAATAATGGTATCGTACGGGCATGATTTAGGGTTTTGAGCAATGCAGTTGTAGAAGAAATATGCACGGCTTAAACTTGTCCTTGACGTACCCGCCCCACAGCCGTGGCCATGGGTGGAGCTTTTTAGAAAACGTTGGTGGGGCAAATAGCACATTGCCTGGTTGGTTTGCATAGTTGAAGCGCATATTGTCATTTTAAGGCCAGGACACACTTAAATCTGTCAAAAGTTAGTGGGGCGAAGCGGAAAGTTGATGGGGTAGTTGACCCACCATTTGAATGAAACTCCACCCGTGGCCGTGACATCACAGCCACAGCCGCCCACAGCCGCTCCCAAGTGTGAACGGCTGGCACGGCCGTGAGGATTTCTGTAAATTCATAATATTTTGTGTTTATTTTCAGTCTATATAGTGCTAAATATGAAATGTCCAAAACAATGGGCAAATTATAATATGGCTATGCGACCGGCTCGGGTATTTTTTTTTAACTTTTGCCACCTCTAGTCAGAACACTAGGAGAAGAGTCCTACATGGTGCGGCTATCCCCATGGCTGGCTGAACTCCATGGCTAATGGGGTGGGCTGGACTGGAAAATCTCTAGATCATTGCTGTGGCTGTATAGTCTACCTTTTTTCATAAATCTTATCAAACCAATCATGGGTTAAAAGAAGCCTTGGCATCATGACATGTAGACTGGAAATAAACACATAATATGAATTACCAAAAATCATCAAGGCTGGCCAACGGCCAGTCATTGACATTTGGGCCATTCCAGGACAGATCGACAAGGGGGTAACAGCCTACAACTCAGATTTCGATAAAAGTCCGTTATAGGAGTTATCTGGGGCGCTGAATCGCGCTGTGCAAGTTTCAGCTAGATTAAAGCTACGGTTGCCGAGTTATAGCCTCCGCATTTTTTGCGTGGGAGGGGCACCTTGCATGGACTAAGCCAATTAGTCAATAACTCCACAACAATTTATTCAATTCCTACGGGAACCCATACATTGCTTACATGGCAATAAAGTAAGGAAAAAAACCATGCCCAGGCACCGTTTTTTATTTTGTGTTGATTCTGATGAAAATTGACCTTTGACCTCTTGGTGACCTGGGACTGACTCAACGAGCACAGTGAAATATTAATGTTTTATATTTATAATATTCTCAGGTTAAGCTGTTCTTCTCATAGGCGTAAAATTGGTGAGAAAGCTATTTTCTATTTAAATAGTACTTTTTAATTGCTCAAATTAGCTCGTATTTCTCTTTTCACCACACAAAATGAAAATTTGTCCCATGATGCCACTTGAATGCGGCTTATGTGTCACACGAAGGTTTCAGGTTGCAATATAAGTCACTTCGAGGTTAAGTTGAGTTTATTTACCGGGTGAAATTGTTGCACAGTGACCTCTGCAAGGTTAGCTGAGGTCATCTGTGGTCACCAGCAACATTTTGCCACAAACTCTTAATATAATATAAATAGAGATGTGAAAGTTACACCACTGTGTTTGTATCGTAGATTCGCGTCGCCCGATTTGCAGCATGACCTACCTGGGTTACCAAATTACCCAGGTAAATTGTGATTTATTAAAGGTCAAAGGTCAAATTTTGAAGTTGACTTAGCCAGGCCACCAGTACCATATTTTGAAGCGCCTTGATGAGACAACAGCGATAGTGTTAAAAGTTTTGTTATATGTTTAATTAATAAAAAATTTATGCACGAAAAACTGTTTTTACTAGCAACAACGAACAACTTCAACATGTTCGTGAATAACGCTTCGGAGATAAAATATAGAGATATAATTGTAATACCATCGTGTTCGTCTCGTCAAGGCACTCCGAAAAATGTTAAAGGTGACCTGTTTACGTCAATTTCAAAGTTTGACCTTTGGTCAAGGTCATTTGGTGACTTAAGTAGTTCATGTTGCATATCTAGCGACGAGAATCGACGAAACAAACACAGTGGTGTAATTTTCACGTCTCCATCTACATTATAATAAGAGTTTGCGGTAAAATGTCACTGGTGACCTCAGATGACCTCAGCTGACCTTGCAGAGGTCACTGAGCAACAATTTAACCTGTTAAATCAATAATTTTACTCTAGTTAATCTCGAAGTGGCTTATATTGCAGCTTAAAACCTACGCGTGACACATAAGCGCATTTCGTTGCCATCATGGGGACAAATTTATTCATTTTGTGTTGGTTAATAGAGGAAAAACGAGGTTAATTTGAGCAACTTAAAAGTTAATTTATAGAAAACACCTGTCTCCATTATTTTAAATCATGTGCAAAGACAGCCTTCCAAGAATATTATACAAATATAAAACAACATCATTTTCACTGCGTCGTTTAACCCGCGCGGCGTAGGGTGGGTTTAATATTACCCCCTCCCATATTTTCCGCAATAACTTGAAAACGTACAGATTAACGACGTCAAGTTTCAGTTACCTATTTCAGAATCAATTTGGACGTCTACCAAAAAAAAATCATTTCGAAAAAAGTTTGAGAAAGTTTGGGAGAAATGACGCTTTTGAGGAACGTCATGTCCATGCCATTTTATGGTTTGAATAACGATTAAATGTTGTTGATGGCATCGTAGAAAACATAGCTTTAAAGCAAATCGCAAACGCAAAACTGTATAGAAAGAGAAATTTAAATTCTCACAAGATGGCAATTTCGGATTTCCAAAATTTGGGTTTCTTGATCCCCCAAAATCCAAAAACTTTTTTTTTGAATTATTTCCCCAAAATTTAAAATTTTCAAGGTATCTAAAAAACCGGATATATATATGAGAACCAAGTGTAATGGAATACCCAGACCAATTTCAAAGTATAGATTCGTATTTTCAGTGACTGATTTTGCTCTCCAAGCAAAATAGGTAATGACCTCATTTTTCAAAATTAACGTTTTTTTGGATTTTTTGACCGATACAGATTTATATAAATGTCTTTTTGTGTTTATGAGACAAAACTACCTAGGACACAATGCATTGGTTTATTATATATCAGTTTTTCAGTTTTGACCTTAGATGCAACCTAGATCTTGACCTTTGACGGGTGACTGAATTTGTAACCAATGACTGTTTCATATTTCGTTCGTACGTGCAAAATGACCCTAAAAATGTGTCACAAGGCTTTATTTGACCCATCTTCGTGACAGTGACCATTTTGTAACCTACCTTGACCTTGAATTTGATTGCAATTTTCACTTGTACTAATGCAATAGATGTATTTAACCTTTGAGAGCTATTATGTGCATTGACGTGAAATCAAAGGATTTTTAATTGAAAGATGAACCATTAACTCAATTTAACTCGAACTTTCCATATGACCTGACTCGTGACCTTACATTGACCTAACTTTTGAAAATTTCGGGTATCATTCGATTCGTTTTTCATTGAGAGGCTTTTTCGAACGCCGCCATTGCGCGTCTCGCTGCGGTTATTGGTCGGAAGATAAGAGGGGGGTATATTTACCCCCCCCCTACGCCGCGCGTTCGGCGAGAGACCCTTACGCCGCCGCGGGTTAAAGGTTCAGGTCAGTGTCACCAGACGTCAAGTCATTAATCAGAATCAACCACAAAAATAACAATGATATGTTCTGGAATGATGTTTCTTACTTTCATTCTGCCATTCAGAAAATGTAGGTTTTCTAGGAATTCGATAATTTGTGTGGGTATATTGGCTAATTTGGGCTAGGTCATGCAAGGTGCCCTCACCGAAATGCCGGAGGCTATTACTCGGCAGATGTAGCCTCAAATTCAAGCTGAACTTCGCATGGCGCGGATTCAGCGCCCCAGATAATCCCAGTACGGTTTTATCGAAAATTGGAGATGCGAGGGTGTTAATATTTGGGTTTTCGCTTGTCGATCTGTCCTGGAAATGCCCATTTGGGAGTGGCTGTGGCTGGGCTGTGGCTGTTTGATGTCATGGCAGTAGACTGTGTGCATTTATAGTTCGGACATGGCTGCACCTTTTCCTTGATCTAGCCAGCCCACAGCCAATAGACATCACAGCCACGCCACTCCAAATGATCAATGGCTGGCCGTTGGCCAGCCGTGAGGATTTTTTGAAATTTTCATATGTGTTTAATTTCCAAGTTCTAACTGTTATGACACATGTAAGGCTCTTCTTTGTATCCTGATTGGTTTGATAGGATTGGATGCAAAACAAAATCCCAGGTAGACTATGCAGCCACAGCCGTAGCCACAGCCATGATCTAGAGATTTTCCAGTCCGGCCCACCCCATTTGCCATGGGGCTTGGCCATCCATGGGGATAGCCGCCCATGTAGAACTCTAGTGTGCATTTATTTTGCTCTGGGAGGGGGGCGTTGCCCACGTGCTCCCTCCCTTGGCTACGTCCCTGGTCTGGGGCTGCCCTCAGAAACGTCATTTTATGCAAATGATTGGTAGGGCCCTAATTTTATCTTTACAGATTTGAATGTCATGCCTACCATGCAACACCATAGGCCGAATAATAAAATATAAAATTATTGGTAGGGCCCCGGCCCTACCAGGCCTGTAGAAAACGACACCCATGGCTACCCTTGGCTGTGCAAATTATATAGTTAAGCACCATCAGCGGCACTTAAACACGCGCCCTGGAGAGTGGGCTAAATCCGCCAACCCCTCCTGTTTTTCGACGATAGCGGAAAAACGGCGGCGCACAGCGCCGCCGATTTGTGAATACCTGTTAAAAAATGAACAACCCACCTTATGATAAATTTTTGGTCTCGGTTCATATTAGGTCAGGTCACCAGACGAGGTCACG
This sequence comes from Semibalanus balanoides, assembly GCA_014673585.1. NCBI lineage: Eukaryota > Metazoa > Arthropoda > Thecostraca > Balanomorpha > Balanidae > Semibalanus > Semibalanus balanoides. The sequence continues at coordinate 7,406 of VOPJ01002947.1, read as the reverse complement.
TCATGACCTCACCTACAAAAAGTGTTTGGTCGTTTGTAGACAATTTTTCGAACTATCGATTTAATACTCTTAGGATGTCATAAGGTCATGAATACCTACCAATTGTATATCTTGGATTTCTGAAACCGGTGACCCAAGGTCAGGTCAATTTTGTGATCACCAATACTGATTTGTCAATAACTCTCAACACAATGAAGATAGAGACGCGAAAATAGTACCAATGTGTTTGTCTCGTCGATACACGTCTTTCAGTATGCAATTTTACCTACTTTTGTCACCACTTGAACTTTACCTGAGCTCAAATTTAGAAATTGACCTCAACTGTAAAAATCATTATTATTCAAAGCGCCTTCAAGAGACAAACATGATGATGTCAAAATAAATTATTTATTGCCGCTAGTTAACAGGTAATTAGCAAAAAAATAAAAAATATATCCTTTTTGACCTTCAATGACCTATTGGGCCTAAAATACTCACCTGAGCTCAATTTTGAGGAAAATTTGGTCGACTACATATTTCAAGAGCTTTCGATTGCTATATTGCGTTTTCTCTTAGCTATCATAGTTTTCGAGATAATCGGGGGTATCTGGAGCAAAGTCCCAAATCTGGAAAATATGACCTTTGATGACCTCTAGTGACCTTGATATTGACCTGACCTCAAAAAGGACCAAGTACTTTCGATAGACCTTGTCGCGGTCTATTTAACTGCGTTTTCCGCTTGTCGCTACGTTGCGTGAATGTGAGATCATAGGGGGGGGGGCGAGATCCGACCCCCCTCCAGGGCGTGTTATTAGCAGAGGCCCTCCAGGGCGCGTGTTAAATGATAAAAAGGGTACGACTGATATTGCAAATACATAGGGATAGCAACGTTTTGGCAAAATTTACAAAGTATTTTTGTATTTAAAAAAAGTGCTGAAATAGGGGCACCCGCAAAATATAGTGGATAAAATCTGTTGAGTTTTCAGATTTGGGTATAGGTAGGGGCACCACTGCAATTGATGACCCCCTTTAAATTTTATGGATCCGCCCCTGAGCCCTTTGCCTGTCGCCCCCTGGATCAGCTAATGGGCGCCCCTTGGGGTCCTGAAAAAAAGTTTCCCCCCCCATCTGAAATTACGATACGCCGCCACTGGTTCAGCCACCGTTACGCTTAACCCGCGAGTTACTGGGGGGGGGCTATTTATAGCCCCCTCCCGTTATTCTGCAATATCTACTAAACAAACGTAGGTATCGTGACCAAACTTGCAGTACCTTGTCCCAGATTACTTTGACACATGCTGCTTGATGGAAAAAGACAAGGCTATGATAGATCAACCGGAAATGACGTCAGAGTGACGTCATATTCTGCGTTTTTTGTTGAAAAATGAGGGTTTTCGGGAAACGCTGCCAAAAGTACAGTTTTAAAGATAAACTCAATCGTTAAAAACCAAAGGACAGGTAATATATTGGGCTATCAGACTGCGATCTCGGATTTTGAAAAAAAAAAAACTTTGAGAAATCCAAAGACATTTTTTTCAAAAAATTCAACAAAAAGTTCGAATTTTCTAAAATCCCGGAATATATGTAATTTAGTTGATCTTAATGAATGTGTGTAGAAAGTTTGAAGTCAATATCTTCAAAAATGACTGAGTGACAGCCTTTCAAAGACAAAATTAGGCCACCTTTACTGTACAAAATAAGCAAAATAGTGCATTTCTGTTTTTTGCTTTTTCTTCAATTCGTAAGTAAAAAAAAACATGTTCTAAGGTCATTTTTCGCGTTCTTATCGATAAACGAACCCATAAACATGTTGTTTAAACTCTATGACGTAGTTCTTTCAGTTTGACCTCGTGACCTCGGATGACCTTGACCTGACCCAAGGTCAAAATAAGCTTATAATCTTAATTAGAAGTGTCAATACACGAATCATACTGATTTTATCAACTTGATATTGCGTTAAAAAAAATTTTTTTGAGCGACAATGCCGACCACCGGACTTTGATGGGCCACGGTCAAAAAATTTTGTATTTGACGTGACCTGTGACGTCAGCGGTGACCCTGAGAAAACAATTTAGGTTTCCTTCAACAAATTTGATAGGTGATATCGAATGCCGTTCAAATTTTTAAAGATCGGGTCGTAGTTTCGGAGATCAGAGGGGGGCTATAAATAGCCCCCCCCCCCCCCAGATAACTCGCGTTATGAAATATATTCCAATAACGCGCGGGTTTAAAGGGGGGACACTGCCACCTTCCAAAAAATTTATCAAATTGTACACCCAATTTCGTGGTTGCAAAATATGAAGTAATTTCTGCTGAACACGATTATACAGTTCGTTTCTCACAAGGAGTGCTCAATTTCTTTAAAAAATATGTTTATTTTTTATGTTGATGAACGTCATTAATGAAGGATTTTTTGGGAATTAAAGAAACCCTTCACGCTTGCCATTAACCCGCGCCCCATGGGGGGGGTGTTTGAACACCCCCCCCCCCCCCTCTGTTTCTCAAGATAACGAAAAAAAAAGGCGGCGCGTAGCGCCGCAAATTTTGCATAAACTAATTTCACTGATTCTTTCCGGACAATTTTGCGACAATTCAAGTTTCGTTGTAAGGTTACAGGTTCAGGTCACCAGGTCAGGTCAAGTGACCTGACCATACAAAAACGTTTGCGGGTTCGTGCCATAACTACAGTTTTTAAAGGGATCGATATTAAACTATTCAGGATTAATAAATTCATTAGTATCTACAAAAATGTTATTTTGGATTTTTTGTATCGGTGACCTTAGGTCGGGTCAATTTTGCGAATCTCCCCATTTATAAGTCAATGGGAAGAAATTAATCAAAATGACTTTCTTTTCGACGATATCAGTCCCGATTTCCTTCTGGATTGATGTGTAATCATATGATATTATGTATTGATCACAAGTGCAGGTTTTGCTCAGGGAACATAACGGGGTATCTTGAGGTCATCCGAGGTCACCAACACCTTTTCGTCAATTACTCTAGTCAAATGGGGAAAGGATAGAGAGAACTGCAACTTTCACCAGTTGTGTTTGTCTCGTCAAGACACATTACTGATATGCACCATACCTACTTGGGTCACCAGTTTGACCTGACCTGAGGTCATTTTTTTTAAGTGACCTAACAGATCAAATTTGAATATTTTCAAAGGCCTCGACGGAGACAAACACGATGGCAGTTCAACAGTATGGCGTTATCTTTGTTAAGGTAAGAAGAAGTATCATTAACGAAAATATTTTTTGCCAAAATCAGCTTTTTTTACTTTAATGAACATCTCAGAGCCTAAACTATTAGAACCTGAGGTCAATTTTGCGGGACATACGGTGTGATATCAAATTATCAATGGCTAGCGATAGGTTTTTTTTTTGAACGTGTTTCTAGATTAGCATAGCTTCCGAGATAATTTTGGGGTTTCTGAGCGATGTCCTTAACTTGAAAATTTGACCTTCGAATAACCTCTAGTGGGGCCTGGATTTTGACGTGAGGCAAAAAAGTCCGAATAGTTTCGAAATGATTTTTTGATAAGCGGTTCAAACAAGTCTTTTGTTTTGGTCTACGTGCCATGGGAGCCGAGTTAGAGGGGGGGTGTTCAAACACCCCCCAGTCGGGATGGAGGCCCAGTCGGGCGCGGGTTAATATGACTAGTGTATGGCTAATGTATTGCCAAACGTAAAAAGTCGACTGTAATCAACATTTAGTAAAGAGAGACGACGACATCGGCTCAGGGCCCCATGCAAATACATTGGGGACTGGGAATGTCACAGATGTAAAAATCATACCCGAATTTCTATGTGATTCGACCTTAGTGGAAGGAGTGGAATATTATGTATTGTAGGGTGTCGCTTTACACCCAAAATTTGCAATCCTAGGACACTGGCATATTGAGTGCAATATATAGTACTGCACAGCCCCCACCAAGTGTTTGACATTCCTAAGTGATGACGTCACCAAAGTTCCAGCCGATGGCATTCAACAAAAGAGCCAACGGGGAAATGCGTTTTTTTGGGGGGATGATCTTCCGAAGATCCTACTAGGAAAATGTTGGGTTGCATTATCTTAAAGGATTCATAGATTCCAGAAAACGGGTCAGTTTGGTCAAATAATCTAGTTTAAAAATAATCAGTCCTTCAGCATTAGTGCACTCTTGGCCGTATATAGTGCACCATATGCTTCAGTATCAGTGACGTCATGATCTGCCTAACCTTATGTGCTAGTAACCTTGGTACTGCATCTAACTTTTACTATTTAAAGAAAGTCTGTCATTCTGTCTGCTCATCATCCAACTTTGTCCCTATAGCTACGGATTATAAGTGCGAAAGGTTAGGTAGTTTCGACACATTAGCATTTAATAGTATATAATAAATCATTTTGCAAATCGCATGACAACATGTGTGTTTATATTCTGCTTCCTTCATTTCCCGTAATATCAAACCTTCCTCCTACCAGTAAAGATTATGTCTGACTGTGTTATAAAAAAATAACACGACATAACTTTCATCGATAATACCGCCGTCCGCCCTCTAAAGGGCGGAATTTGAACTATACCCCAACAGCCAGACACGGAATACATTTTGTGCACACCAGCGCCACCTATATATAATCTCAATGACGCTAAATGTGAAATCCAGCGACACCTATAGCATGGAGAAAGGGTTAAGCAGTAAATGTAAAAATATAGCCGTTCGCACCAAATTTAAAAGTCTTTAAGTCACAAACCATGATCCCTTGACGGGCGAGTACCTCGGTAATATGACGAATAAAAAACGTAAAAATGCAGTATGTATGCATAGATCGTCCAGCGGAGCGGACGGGTTAGCACTAGTATGCTTCTATTACGAAGAATAATGCAGCTACCGGTACAGGCCACCTATCAACTGTAAGGCAACTGGAAGACACATTTCTGTATTATTTTAAATATGAAATTCAATGCAAATTAACAAAGTTATAGCCAATAATGTTTATGGCTCACCAAGATTGCTCGCAATCAAAAACACATTGTCACATATCTGATGTGTCGCATGAACACTGGCTAGTCACCCATCAGCACAATCGTCTTCTCGTGACATTTGTATTGCATTTTTTAATGGAAATCGGTTTTATTTTGACAAAGATAATTACTTACCACTTTTACAAAACCAGAGTGCATGCCTTTGTATATATAAATAGTGCATGCGCTTTTATTGCGGAGAATGTTGCAACTACTGGCACGAACCCCCTGTAAATTGTTTTGCCTTTTCAAGACTAGTAAGGAATTATTTTCTATTTGAAATGTAATGAAAACTGACAAAAAATATAAAATAATTTCAAAATTGACCAAGTTGATAACTTTGGGTGACGGCCGCAAGGTCCTATAACAGGCGGACGGTTGAAATAGCGTGGAAAAGAAGTGCGGTAGAAATCACAGTGGAGTGCCCACTTATGAAGTATGTGAAACGTCACGAAATTTGTCCTTTTAAAATATGCCCAACGTTTTTTGCGTTGAAACTCAGCAACTAGGTTGTTTCGGAAGGAAAAATGTCATATTTGGAAGTTTCTCAGTACACACGACAATCTGGCTATCTCAGTTAAAAACTCATTTAATTGTGCTAATTTCTTTAACAAACCAATTCTGGTTATAACTTAACCCGCCATTGGCTGGGGGGGGCGAAGAACGACCCCCCCCTCAGAAACAGAGATATCAACGCCAAACTTCGGGTGCCTTATTCTACATCATTTTGGCGTCTTCAATACAAATTAAAAAAATCGTCGAAAATGTTTCGAGTTATATCGAATTTAGTGACGTCACTACACACCACTTTGGCACAAATATCAGCTAAGCTCTAACAGGCTGTAAATAGACCATTCCTTAAGCAAAATGCAAATCAATAAGGTGAAAGGATAGCAAATTGCAAGGGGTAGAAAATGGCTATCTCGGATTTTTTTTAGCCCCCCCCAAAAAAAACACACACACACAAAAACAAACAAAAAAAATGGAAAAAATGCCCACAAAATCAAGATTTTTTGAAATTTTCAAAAAACCGGAAGATATGTAAGAAAACCACATACTTACATTACACAAACCGAATTTCAAAGCAATATCTCTATTTTTGAATCACTGATTGCTTCCCAATTATCATTACCTCATGACGTCACTTTTTGAAAGTACATTTTGGGGGTTTTATCGACCAGGTACATAAAAATAAATGGTACCACTGTGTTGCTGAGACAGAACTGGATTGTATAAATGCGTTTTTTATTTACATTTATATATTTTCAAATTTGAACTCTTTTGACCTGGCCTTGACCTTATGTCGGGTCAGATCTGAAAATGGCTGCTATAATCGAGTTATTTGTGTAATATAACCCATAAAACATGTGTCGCATGATCTCTTGCAATTAGTGACCTGATTTGACCTGACCTTGCCCTTGACCTTTGCTGACATTTTCACTATTGCTTATACGAGAGATGCACTATAAATGGAAGAGCACTTTGTGCGATTTTCGTCTCAATATATGGCTTTAGATGGGAAGTATGGCTCAAAAACTAAAATACTACCATTTTACCTTTGGACCTGACTTTGCCGTATTTGACCTTATTTATAAAATTTCAGTACGCTGAAGAGTGATCGTCGTGCAGAGCTTTCGATTGCCGTCTTGCGCGTCTCGCTGCGATTATTGGGTCGGGAGATAACGAGGGGGTGCTTTTCGCCCCCCCCCCCCAGCCAATGGCGTTCGGCTGAGACCCCAGCCAATGCCGGATTAACCCGCGCACTGCAGGGGGTTCGCGCCGAACACGAACTGCAGGGGGGGGGGTTGATCTGAGATTGTAGTAAATAAATGTTATGTGTTATTTTCAGTCTACTTTTATGGCAACATGTCAAGGCTTCTTTTAACCATAATTGGTTTCATAAGATTGATGCCACAAAAAATGCAGGTAGACTATGCAGCCACAACCGTAGCCACAGCCATGATCTAAAGATTTTCCAGTCCAGCCCACCCCATTAGTCATGGGGTTCGGCCATCCATGGGGATAGCCATCCCATGGACGGCTATCCCCATGGCAGCTCCATGTCCATCCCATGGACACGGGGCCTATGGACGGCTCTTGGGTACAGCCGTCCATGGGGCCGCCCCGTGTAAAACTCTAGTTCCTCGGCTATGATTGTTATGGTTATTGCTTATTGATGTCGACACTTCCAGCATATTATCGCTTCTGTGTATCTAGTCTAGCTGGTACTAACAACTGGGGTATTCCATGACAGATCGACCAAAAAAATCTCGAAATAACACCCTATATCTCAGATTTCAATAAAACTGTATCTAAGGGGTTATCTGAGCCGTAGATTTCAAGTTGCGACATTTCTCAGCCTCGTCCGACAAAACGGTTTTTGAGTTATAGCCTCAGGCATTATTCGATTTTTGCTCAAACC
>VOPJ01002946.1:0-24247 GCA_014673585.1 Semibalanus balanoides | reverse complement strand
ACATCTGACACGTAAACGACAGTTATTGAGAGCCCGACCACATAACTCCCCACTGTTAACTTCCCACCCTTTAACCTTCCTTTGCCCAGTCTCAACCATTGTCCGGACCCGGTTCCCTCTCCCAGCCGCAGCTGTATACCCCTGCGATCCATTCAGTCCTCGGCACAGCGGCTGCAGCTGGAGTCTAGCAATGCCAGCGTGCTAGACCGACCAGAGGAGCCTGCTCAGACCGCTTGGGCCGGGACGGGGCCGGGACGGGGCCAGGACGGGGCCGGGACGGGGCCGACCGGGGCCGGACGGGGCCGGAGCGGGACCGGAGCCGGCGGCTGCCCAGCAAACCGGGCCTAATGGCAGGGCCAGTCAGTCGCCCACGCCAGTCCCGAGGCGACCCCAGGACCGGGCCGGCCTTCAGCGACTCCAGGAATCAGCCCCCTGCGGCCCGTCACGGATCTGAGGGGGAGGGGGGGGGGGTGGCGTGCCGGCTCCTCGGGATGCTATCGATTGAAGGCGTGCGGCAGAGACGTTTGTCTGAGCTGGGACCGTCTGGTTATTTGGCCGGCATTAGTTACGGCTCGGAATCGGCAGGAAAAGCCCGACTGCAGGCCGCGGCCGGCAGGCTACTTGGACATAACGTTGCTGAGCTGCGAATACTGATGAGAATTAGGACTAAAACAGGCGCATAAGCCGGCTACATGTACGTGAAAGCTATATGGTCGCTGCATCTGTTTCGGTTTTGTGTCAACTGATTAGTATGTATCACGGTGATTAATAGCTAATTGTGTTGTTGTACAACAAAGTCGCACTCATATTTGTCATGAGGAACGATATTTAATTGTATTGTCTTTTTTTAGTATTTGACTCTTTTCCGATTAGAATGTATATACGATGTACAATGTACATTCAATCCGTACATTGTTTGCACGAACAAAAAATAATTAACATGATATGTAAAAAGATATGTTAAATGTATGAAATGCGTGGGATAATACATTATATATACTTACATTTACACAGCTAGCAAAGCTAATTGTATTCGTAAGTTCATAATGCAGTTACCAGTTACGCTGGTGTGAGGTTAGATATTACTTGAGGTTTATGTTGGACATAATTAACCGTATCTGTATCCTCATAAATTATAAAGGTGTGAATAAGGATGGCACTAATTACATTATTTGCAGCCAAAACAAACCTTCGCCTGAAACCAAACGTATGCAACAGGCATAACAAAGGCATAACAAAAGCCAAACTGACTAAAAAAAGTATTGCTGAAGGACAATAGTGTTTGCAGAAATATCAGCTGGTTCCACTAGAACAAATTAAACTGGTGACTTGATTCGCATCCTGAAACAGTGGAGTAACTCACATATCAAATTCGAATTTGAATTGCTTTCATCTCAGAGCTAGAAACCTACAGTGCTCAAGCCATAAGTTGGTCGCTTCTGTTGTGTGCAGCAGACCCTGGTAACACAGGGGTCTGCTGTGTGTGTTACCAGGGGTCTGCTGCTCACAACAGATACATACATACACACAGACATACATACCGCCGTCATTGCTGACTTGACGTGTGTCAGAGCGATCAATAAAAGGCCACTGAGCAGGACCGCTCAACATGCCACTGCGCACCCGCTGCATGCAATTCATTAACTGCACATACTGCACCGGCTGCATGTAGTCCATTAACTGCACAGTGTTTGCCCGCAGCGATGAGCAGTGGTTACGCCGAATGAGTACCAAGACTTTTGAAATTGTAAAGCCAGCACAGCTGCTGCACTAATGGGTCTCGCAAGGTTGAAGCATAATGACAGAATATGCATAATGACTCAGATGCCAATCAGGCAAAATGGGATTGCTGCATTTTAAAGTGGAAATATTTCGGAATGACATCTGCTTTCTGGAAATTGTTCACGAGCAATCGACGAAAGCAGAATATAACTGTATTACCTATGATTAGCCTCAAGATGTATGTAAGTGCCTCTGGCCTCATCAATTATAAATATCAGCATGTGCGGTACCTTCTGGGTATTGTACACTACTACATCATGTATGCATATTTTTCACTTGTTATTTGTATGTTTTTCGAAGTTTTCAAGAGTATATTAAGAAGTAAAAACAAACCTTTCAGCGCTCATCGCTCATCGTCTTAATATAAGCTATTGAAAACTTAGAAAAATACAACTATCTAAAGAAAGTCTGTCTATCTGTCTGCCTGTTCGTTCACACCCAATTTTGTCCTTATACATTGTATTGATTATAAATGTTATGCAGTTTCGTCACATTAACATATAATAGTATCTACGAAACTAATTTTGCAGATCGCATGGCAACATCTACCTATAGTGTGTATTAATGTGTTCCCTGCATTTCCCAACATCAAACTGTCCTCCTATGTAAGTTAAGATAATGTCTGTTTTTTTATAAATTTAGTCCGAATGTTCTGTATGGATGGCTTTCCGAGGTCAAGGACCCGGCCGCTAAGCCCAGAAGCCCTGTTTTGGCTGGTCCTGACCTCACCACCCGATCGCGCAATTCCTGTTGGCCGGCAGAATTTAGAGTATTGAGAAAAATGAACCAGCAAAATTTATCATCGATTATAATACCGCCATCTGATAAGCGGAACTTCAAGTACACACAGCCGCGAGGTGCATTCAGCGAATATTATATAGGTGGCGCTGGTGTGCGCGTTCAGCCAATATGCTAAATAGGTGACGCTGGTGTGCACATTAACCACAAGTAGGGTGGTAAACGTAAGGAAATGTAAAACAAAAATTGCGTCTATGCATAGATCGTCCAGCGTAGCGGGCGGGTTATCACTAGTATACAACTAGCTTAAAAACCTGAGTAAAAATGGCTAACTAGTATGACCTAAAGTCTTATTTATGCACATGCTACTAATAACTTTTTTGCTCTAATAACTAATGCAAGCAGCCCAGACAGGACTTGATTGTCATAGTTGGCCAGCTAATCAAAGAGCGGGCGCTGGCGGTTCGTGCACCACCTCATTCGTCTGCTATCTGTTTGTAATTCCCTTCACGTATACATTTGTAAGCACTAGCAACTAATATTATGCACATTTGAATACATCAATTAATGTGCATTGGTATCAGATTTGTTGTATTAACATTAGGTGTTAACAATATTTGATCTGCCATATTTTTTGTATGAACTGGTGCATTACTTAATTTAACTTTCTTACTCACTTTCTTTTGATGTTTTTTTTTTTAAAGCATTCTTGTAAGATCGGTGGCAGAAGAAATAGTTGTTTTTTAGTGAGTTTGCCTGCAGGACACTGTCTTACATTGTATTTGTATTCCAGATGAATGCCATGACGCGATGGGATTCCACCCGCGATTCCACCGCGCGATTCCACCCATCAGCAGCTCCATCCTGGTCAGCTGCTGACCTGTACACATCTGTGGATTCTGGGACTCATCTTAACCTCCGCTTCTTTCATCTTATGAAAGCACTGCATTAACGAAGGTAAGTGTTCCTAATCGTTGACTCCTGCTTACTTTTAGAACGTAAGATCACTATCTTCCTCGCAGAATTACAATAACTGGCGCTTACCTCACTTATAACGAAATGTCTTGGCATAACTTCGGAACATGCAGTGACCTTACCTCCCCTTTTCCTCAGAGATGCATTCCTGCTCTTTGCTGATTTTCCCTCTCCGGCCCACGGAACGGCCCACGCTGACCTGGTGACCTCCACCAGCTTACCCAACGAACACCCAATGACACCCCCAAGAGATGAACCCGCTGCCCTCCACCTGTCTGCCTCTCCCAAGTTACCAACCCCTGGTGACCTCTCCACGTCCTCGCTGACCCCTGCTGACCCGAGCTGACCCCGTCTCTATGTGTGTGTGTGCGGTCCCGGGCAGCGGCGGCAGCGGCGGCGGTGGCGGCGGCCGGTGTGCCCAGGGCGCGGCTGGCGGCTCGCCCAGCCATCTTGGTCCGCGGCCGCTCGCCTGTCAGAAATCGTGTCCGGCGATGACGAATGGCCCTGCCCCCGGCACACCTTTGTGCGCGGCGACCAATGAGAGCGCGCCGCCGCCGGTCACGTGACCGGCCGTCTCGGCGCGAGACAATTGGAGCGGCTGGTGGGTCAGGCCGGCGGGAGTGCCCCAGGCGGCACTGCGGGCGGGCGGGCCGCGGCCAGCGGGGTGGCCCGCCGCCCACCGGAAGATCGGGGTCACAGGCAGTGGTCACAGCCGACCGCCACCGGATGGAAGCCGAGTGCCCGGTCAGGGGTGCTTTGGCGGTGTAGCTAAAGGGTCAGTGGCCCCTGCTGAAGTGAGGACCAAATCGGAAATGCGTAGGCGAAGTTGATTTTTGTCGGGAAAGTTATGTAGGATGAATTGAGATATCACCGGTCGGGGCGATGGGAAGGCTATAGACAATTATCTACCACTATTCAGGAATGCGATACAAACCACCTATAACTAGTAGCTCAGCTGGAGAGCTAGCTGGCCAGACCAGACGAGCCTCCAACCTCAGCAGCTGTGGCGCTGCTGGAATTCAGACAGATGAATGAGGCTGATTTCGGCCCGATTGGCTAGCTGCGTGCGGTGATAAATTGGAATTTTGAGCAGACATGATGTTGATCGATCTAGGATCCAGCCGAGCGTCTGGTGTGGCGTGTGATGGATGACTCCGACTCAGACTCTTGGTACGAGTCATTTCATGGCACCGCAGCGCCTATTCGGGCGGAATGCGAAACCGGATTCCTTTCCAGCCTTTGCGAAACGCTGACATACTATGGCGAACACCTGGCTGCCGAAAATATGCAGCCGCTGAGTTCTTGTGATCCTGAATCTTAATTGAGTCGTCTTAGCTGCATTTTATTTTGGTGGTCAGCCCCGGCTCTTTGTGGCTCTCCCCAGCATAACGTCAGGTCAGGCGGCGGTTTCGTCGATCGCCTTCAAAGGCGCCGCTTGACGTTAAGTTGGACGCTTAAAAGCTTATCCACAGCACCGCAACAGCGCCATGCATAATTGAAGTCGGGTTTCCGCTTGTGAATGGGTATGTCGCAGCAGTGGCAGCACGTCAATACATACACGGACGCGCGTCCTGGCAGCTTATCAAATATACTGCGCAAAGCCTGCTGCGAGCCGAATGACAAATTGCTTGACAAATAGCAGACAATGACAGTCCGGAGGGACATCCTGGTACATCTGAGACGGCTCACTGATGGCATTGGCGATTGTGTGTTCGTAAATTGGGACGGAATTTGAAGTATGTGTTTGACATAATTTTTACATTATTTAGCATCGTGTAACATCATCACGTTTGAAACGTTATGTATTGTTTTATAAATTTTGCGCGGATAGAATTCGAAAATGAAAGCCTAGGATTTTGTGATATTCTATTTATTATTGGGCTGCACAGATATTGGGCATGCTCTTAGTTGTCCTTCTGTAACCACATGATATTGGTTATTCTTTCACTTTTATCGTGAATTTGCAATATATATAATATTACAATTTGTGTTGACGCCCAGTTTCAGCTGTTATCACTGTTCTGAGTATTGTGGGTACTGGCAGCATGGGTGTATACATTTTTCAATATTGGTGTGGACTGGTGGGACGGCAGACCCACACAGTATTTTTTCATTTTTTGATTTCCTTAATTTCGTCAACTCGTCTTTTAAATCGTGCAAAAATGATTTGTTATAAAGAAACAGACAGTCTAAATGTACACACGAACCCAAAAAGCCCATTGGATTATCAAAATTGCATCTTTTTTACAGTAAGTTGGTGTGGAGCTTCCCAGCCGAAGCACACCAACCACATACAAAGTTACACCCATGTGCGACTTTGCATCTCACAGACAACAACTTGCTTATTTTTATGGGTTCAAGGAAATACCTCCAAAATCGCTGATATAATATATTTACAACTTGTCCGCCAATCCTGCTAATACGTACCTACTACTTAATCGAGGTGCCACTTTTCAACCCACTTACCCACCAGATATGTGTAGATACTAACCGCGTCGGTAGAAGCGGGTAGCACAAGTGATTATGTGTGAAGTGGGTAGTAGAGTGGTGTGAAATACGTTTTTATTAGAAGAAAAAAAAACACTGGTCAGTCTGCTAGTCACATTACTTTTTGAGATATTTGAACCTTTTCAATTTATAAAGTATTTATTTTTTAGTTTTTGAATTAGCTTAGTTGTCTGCCATCGAGGTTGTTTGAAGCGATGACGGAGACGATTTTTCCCTTGTTTTGATTATTATCATTAAGTCATTTTTGTGTTTCTGAAACACAAATTTTTATGTTTACCTCACACTGATTAGTTATATTTCTGTTTTCAATGTTATATCATGCAACTTGAGTGAGTAATTACAGATGCACGGGTTGTATTCTGGTACCTGTGAACAACGCCATCTGTTGAGTGTAATGATAACTAGTTACCGAAATTGTTTATTGTGTATTGTGTATTGATTCCATCTTCTACAGGCTCATTACCCAGTTACAGACGAACAGGTCAAGTCTGAAGTCAGTAAGCTCAAACCGACAAAAACTCCTACTATGTAGGTCAGATCACTGACCTGACCTGTGTAATAACTTTGTGACCCTTATCGACCTAAGATAATTAAAATATTGGTATTTTAAGCTTCTTCTCGTCGCGTCGGATAGGTTAGTTTGTGTGTCGTAGCTCTAGCTTAATTAGGAACGAAATGACAAAGGGCCGATGTGTTCAGTCACCGAAAGCCTCTATTTTGGCCCGCTGGAGGTCATAGACCTGACCTGGATGGTGACGTGCTGACCAAAATTAATCAAACTGATTACCTTTAGATTCCACTTATAACACCAGACATGCTCGATTTGGTTTCGTTCTTCTAGCTTTATCTGCAACAAAATGACGAGTGCCCGATATAACCCATCTACAAAAGTAGCGATGTTGGCCAGATAGAGGTAAATGACCTGACCTGGAAGGTGACCTGTTGACCCAAACTCATAAGAAATTGTCTCGTTATATTGATCTTGCGACACGGTACGTATTTGACATTGTTTCAGGGCTCTAGCGTAATTAGAAGCAGAATATTGGCAACTAGTTACCATTACACTCAACAGATGGCATTACTCACAGGTACCAAAATACAACCCGTGAATCTTCAACTACTCGCTCAATATACATGATATAACATTTAAAACAAAATAATTTGATAAAACAGCATGCGAGGAACAAGAAAAATGGGTTTCAAAAACACACAAAAATTGTCTAGATGACAATTATCAAAGCAATGGAAACATCGTCCGACTTCGCTTCAAAGAAGCTCAATGGTAGCAAATTTGACTCATTCAAAAATTATATTTTTCGGAATCAGAATGTGGCATGTTCCAATACTTCAAAAAAGTCATGTGACTTGTGGATCTTCATAAAAAAACATATTTCACTCCAGCTATTGGGTAGTTTGCGGGTAACGGAATTTGCGTGAATTCATTAAAAAAAATGTTGGTGGGAATTGGGATGCTTGAACAAATATAGGCATCTCAGTTGACGAGCAGAGATCAACACAGAACAGTTCAGCATTAAAAAATGAGTTATTTAATAGCGGGCATAATGATGGCAATTTTGTTTGCGGGTACTTGCGGGTAGTACTAGCTGGCAGCCGATATGGTCATAAAGGTAGTCAGGGGCGTCATCTTCTGCAAATGATTGGTAGGGCTCAAATGCTATCTTTACAAATTTAGATGTCATTCTTACCATTCAACGCCATGGACCTAATGTTAAAATAAACATTTTTTTGGTAGGGTCTACCAGGCTTATTTGAAACGACACCCATGTGGGTAGTGGTGGGTAGTTGAAGGGGGTTTGCGGGAGTGCGGTTAGCCGCAAGCCTGACAAGTGACATCTTTAGTATCTGACATAAAAATATTAATTCTGCCAAACAAAGCTGTCAAAAATCAAAACATACATCATTCATTGCAACATTGCATCCTCGAAGCCACACACCGGTGTCGATTTGTATACTTTTGGGAGGGCCCGGGCCCCCAATAATTTCAAATTTTAACATTAGGCCTATGGCGTTGCATGGTAAGAATCGAATTATAATATATAAAGTTAGCATTGCCCCCCCCCCCCCTTCATCATTTTGAGAAATCGACGCTCCTGAAGCCACAGCTCCACCTCTTAATAACGTCGTGCTGACTGTTGATTGCCGTGACAAACCACACCACCCTCCCACGTCGCCGACACTGCGGTGCGTGTCGGTCGAGTGCGCCGCCTGGACGTGCAATCCGTTCATTGTCGTGTGATCGCCGCGTCGGCAGTTCAGCCGGCTGATGGAGCGGCCCAGTCCGCCGCCAGGTGGAGCCATTAATAAGGCGGCGCACCGCGGCCAGCGCGGCGCGATCAATGCGCGACAAATGCGCGCCTCTCATGTCTCGAATCGCTCCTTCACCGCCTTGCTGACTAATGTCATGTACCGCCGCCGCCGCCGCTGACGCTGACGCTGCCACCGCTGACGCCAGCCGGCGCCGAAACGACTCGGAAATGACGACCGTTACGGACGGTCGGCGCGCGGCCGCTGTTTATTTAACACACAAAACGCGCCGAATTAAAAGTGCTGGCGTCTGGCCGCCGCGCCGCTGATCGTCGCGGCCACGCGAGCCGCGAATTAAAACGCCATTACGTCGTTCGCTTATGATCTGGCAGGTGCTGATGACCGGCTGGCATGTGTGACCGCGACGTTAGGTGCGGCCAATGGGCGGGGCGCCGCGTCGCGCCGCGCGTCGCGGCTGCATCGTTTTTGCAACGGCGGCGACGACTGGGCGTGGTACCGGCCGGCACGGGCTGACCCGTGACCGATCGTGAAAAGCCGTGCTGATTCCGACGTCCCGCGGGATCGCGGCTAGCCCCAGCCTGCAGCGGTAGCCGCAGCTCTTATCTCAACTGTAGCAGAGGCGAGAACAGCGTGGTGGCGGTGTCCGAGGGGAGGGAAAGCGAGGGACCTGGGCGTCCTGTGGCGACTCATAAGTTTCGCCGCCGGGGTTATCGGCGGGCAGGTGGCGATATCTGCCGCGCTCGACGGGCGGCCCGCTGCTGTCGGCAGCGACGATGTGCTCCCGTGGAGCGGTGACGACGCGACGGCCGCCGACGG
The DNA here is from genome assembly GCA_014673585.1 of Semibalanus balanoides. NCBI lineage: Eukaryota > Metazoa > Arthropoda > Thecostraca > Balanomorpha > Balanidae > Semibalanus > Semibalanus balanoides. The sequence goes on along the minus strand of VOPJ01002946.1, from coordinate 15,142 downwards.
GACGGGAGACGGGAGAGAAGCGATGGGTTCGGAGCGGGAGGATCGCACAGCCGGCACAGCGGGGAGATGAGGGGAGAAGAGAAGAGAGGGAGAGGGAGGGAGAAAGGGAGGAAGAGAGATATAAAGAAAGAAAGATAGATATAAAGAAAGAGAAGAGAGACATAAATTAATACAGACAGATATAGTAAGAAAGAAGTAGAATGTGGAGTATGTGGAGGGTAGAAGAGAGAAAAGGTAGATAAAGGAGAGAGAAGGGAGAACGAACAAGAGGCGAAGTGGCACAAACATCCAGCATGAGACGGCACCACCATCACCTGGATATAACGAGTCTATGATAGGGCATATGCGATGTTTGGGTCAGCTTATGTGAGTTATATGACTAGATATCCTCTCTAACATGAATTATTTGAGTTAATATGTTTCAACATTAGGCCAAATCGACATACAATGATGACATTTTAGTATTTTGTAAATGCTTTTAATTATATCAATGCTGATATTTCTTCCGATATTCTGAATAATCTTGATAGCTGGACGATCAGAACTCAGAAGCAACATTAATTGAGGTGAATAGTTTCGCATTGACTTTTGGTCAATGCATAAATCAAATACATTTTAATTAAATACTGGTACGTTTTACTAGGTTGTAATTTTCGAGTCATTGCTACGAAACCAGGCGTATTAAACAACAACTATACCCTATTCATTTATTTGTAGTAACCTGCAAATAAGTTGTATTCAAAATTAAAAACAACTGCTTATCAAAACTGGGATGCTTATCCAACTCGGCGTAAAAGAATGCTCTCTACAAAATATGTCACCTGAGTCCTGACCAATCCATAAATCAACGTGACATAAATTAATACCAGTATCTCATTTGGTCTCCAGCTTTAATCCAACCTTCGATGGAATTGACACTTCTCACATGAGTAGCATTCAGTCATTTTAAATAATGTTGAATTGCTTAAATAACATTTGGCTTATTTAGAAATAGATCAGATGAGTCGAGTACAAACTGATTCATAGGATTTTTTAGAATAAGCTGAAATCGATCGATCGAAATCGATGACCGTTCTGGGTAAGCACTTAACATCATCTCACTTTAAAATAAGATACTAGAAATTGGGTGAAGTTGCTGTCATATATGTGATTCGTATGTGAGTACATTACGCCTACCTCGAAATAGAAAGTTATAAATATAAAAAAGCCGTTGATATAATACGGCGAAGTCATGTTAAAAATAAGAGGAGTGGCTACCGTTTGTCCCGTAAACATCTCACACCTTCCTCGAAATCGAAAGCTACCAATCTAAAGAATGTCTTTGAGGTAATACGGTGAAATCATGTTTAAAAAAGAGGAGTGCCTACCGTTTGTTCCGTAAGCATCTCACGACTTCGCTATTTGCAGAAAGTGGGCGGTTGTTTACACGAACACGACATCATCTGATTTCACTTGGAGGAAAGCTTTCGTCATCTGATCTGATACGGCGACAACAAGCTTGCCATGGACGCTCGTGGCCATTAAATCCAAAACCCCCCAGCAAATGGCCCAATTAGTGACTTATCAACCTCACTCTCATCTCTTCACATCTCTGATGATAACCGAACATGACCATCTCTCGCGGTCACCACTAAACACCTCATCACGCTGCCACCAAAACCCTGTCGATTTTTCCAGCTTCTGGTGATTTTCTCACCGTCCTAACGGCCACACCATCGTGTCGTCCTGTCAAACAAGTGTGATTTACTCCCCTCCCGGCTACCGTGCACTGCCCGGCTAATTGCAGACCGTTCTGTACGTAGCAGCGGTGGACCGCACCTCGGCCGAACAGCGCTCTGTCCACCGGCCGAACACACCGCGCCGGCACTGATTAATGGGCACGGCAGCGGCGATCACATCTCCGACAGCGATCAGCACGGCGGGCAGCCGGGCCAGCCAGCCAGCCAGCCAGCCAGCCAGCCAGCCAGCCGCTCTGATAAGGGGCCAGTTCGGTCCGACCGGATGCTAGATCGCTCAGTGCTCCGTGCCCAATGCGACGTGGCTTCGCTCAGCCGCACTCGGCCGCCTCAGCGAGACAGGACCCAGAGAGGGCTCATCAGGCCAGCACACGGTGGTGGCCGGTTAACAACCCCGCTCGGCATGCTGGAGCTGGTCGGCTTAATTAGTGGTGATCAGCTACACTAATCAGATAGGCGTGCTCCTCGGAAAAAGAGGTGTCCGGAGGTGCGGACACGCCACGGCGTGAAGCGGACCGTGTCAGGGCTAAGATGAGGGTATGCTCATTAATTTCAGGACTAAATGCTTGTTGTCGGCTGAGCAGGGATTTGTTATGAGTTCAATGACGCTTGGAGTTGCTGGACGACTGCCAGTGTTGAAGTGGATGACATCTCTTGGCGTGGCATCACTGGTCTACATAATTTGCACATAGTGGTGGCGGATTGCATTTTCGGATGGGGGAGCAAAGCAATCTCTAGGGGCCCCCCGGAGCGTCTCTTAGAACTGAGGTGCCTTCACCATCTGGACTAAGGGCCCTCTCAAACCGGACGATGGTTATCTTATACCGACCGAGGACTCTCTCAGGACGACCGAGGACTGACCAAGAGCCCCTTAGGCTGATTGAGAGCACAACCAGAGCACTCGGGTAATTTTCATCGGCCAAAATACAAATATGTATTTGCGAAAGGCTCCTCTTTCAAACTTCTGGGGGAGAACCATATGTTTGCCCCAACTTTCTGAGTGGGGCAGCTTCTCCCTCTGCCACCCCCCCCCCCCTTCTGCCGCCCCTGTCTGCACGACATATTTGTATGCATTAAAATGCAATCAGTGAGCTACACACTGAATAGCAAAAACAACCAGCATATTTGCAAAATGTGATGGCATTGATAAGACCTAATTGGATCGACATGTAAACATGCAACCGCAGGATAAGCCAACAATTTTACCATTGATAGCATATCTACTAGGTAACTGCCCGCAAAGAGGATTTTATAGGTGAGGCGTTTGTCTGGCGTTCTTAATTATCACATCGTACGGCCTATTGAAGGCGCGATGATTTGCAATGATGCGATGATTTATTGTGGCATCCTGGAGCTAGCTGCCTTACAAGATGTATTGCATGTGGCAAATTTACCATGCGCTCAACATACCTACCTCCAAAATATCTATTCGTTTCCACGGAATTCATTTCCGACGAAATGATATCCGAGAACCATGCCCGAACAATTTCCCAAAAATGTCGGCTCGAGGATATTTTCGTGCGCTACCGTGCCGGACCGGGACGGGCGGCATTCTCTCTGCGTCTCCCGTTTCCGATGTGACCGTGATTACCGTAAATTACGGCTGAAAGCCGGCGCGACACGGTGCAGGCCGCGCATGGGCGTCGCTCGTGCGTTCAATGGCCGGTCGGCGTGGCGGCGCGGCCGTGGCCATTGTGACGCTGACGCCCCACGCCCCGACCATAAATCATCCACCATTTTATTCCATCATTTCGTGCACAAACACAACGCGCCTGTCAATCACACCGTCCTCACCCGAGGGGAAACTGGGCGCCGCGCGTCTGGTGCTGCCACCTCCCGGCCGGCGGCCGAACTAAGCGCGGCGCGGCGGCCGGGCGCTGCCCGGGCGGACGGACGGACGGACGGAGCAGACGGGCAGTGGCGAGGGGGCGATATGGGCACAAAGCCGGGACCGCGAGGGGTCGCTGCCCATTCAGGGTCTGTATCGCGCCGCCCCCGGCACCGGCACCCCTGAGATCGCTTTCAAACGGCCATCGCGCCGTCGCGGCGGCGTGTGTCGGTGGGCATGCAGGGGAAGGATGAGAGATTGTGACGGGACGGTGCAGGGCGCTCCTGCCGCCCCTGCCGCCTCCTAGTCTCTCAGCCTCTCTGCATCAGCTAAGCCGCTGTCCGGCTCCCGAACTGCCCAGTCACGACGGAAACTGGGCTGCGAGGGACTCCCGCCGGAGTTTTAACTGCCGCATGATGGATGAATAGTGCATCAATGATGGATAACGTGTGAACGGGACGCGGCCGGGGGCGTCCGGGGCGCGACCGGACACGGAATTTGCACCTCCATCACCTCGTCTGCCCGACCGGACATGCCCTCACGTCTCCGGCGGACCAAACGACTGGCGATCTTCGGTGTCCAATGTCCATTGTCGGTGTCTCCCGTCAGTTGGTAGCGGGGTGCCTCGCGGCCAGGGCGAAGTGAGGAATGCGCGGTGATTTCTGTGTTAACGCTGCACGCTTTCGCCGGGACCAGCCGCCCCACCCTGACTCAGGAAGGATCTGATGAGTGACGTGGGATTGAAGCTCACCGCAAGTAGGCACCATCGTGAGACTGAGACCTGGCAACCGCGAGCCTTGTTTCCGTGTGCCAGTCACGGGACCGCTGTGTAGCCCATCTGTGGGACCATCTGTAGGACCCGGCAGCGGGACTCTGCTGCGAGGCCCAGCCGTGAGACTAGGTAGTGGGACCCACCACGGGACCTAGTCGTGGGACCCTGCTGTGAGACTCAGTCGCGGGACCTTCTGTGGGACCCGGCGGTGCCGGTGCAGCGGCCGCCGCGGTTGCCAGGGCCCCGGAGCGGCCGGCCTGCCGCCTGGCCGGCTGGCCGGCTGGCTGGGTGGTAGTTATCTCGACTCGGGTCTGCACCCTGGAGGAGGCCTTGGGTTGCGTGCGGGCGGGCGTTGCAGCTGCGGTCGAGGCGCCGCAGAGAGCCACCGCTGTCTCCGCCGCTATCGCGCGAATATGCTACCGGAATTGCCGACCACGGCGGTGGCGGCGGCGGTGGCGGCAGTAGCGGTGGCTGGGCTTTGATCCGCAGAGGCGAGGTCGCGCTGCGGCGCCTGTCCGACGCCTGACGAACGCCTGACGGACGCGTGACGGACTGCTGTCACATGTCCGCCTGTCAGGCGTGGCAGGCTGACATGTGACAGGCGCCGGTAGGTCGGAGGACGCGCTGACGGTTTATTGATACAGACAAGCTGCTGTAGGTGGGAGGAGGGTGTGGCGTGCCGGCCGTCAGGGGTCGCGCAGGTCACGGACCGCGGACGCTTTGTGTGAGGGTGAGAGGGTGGGAGAGACAGCCTTCGGACGGCCCTGTGATGTGGAGACGGCGCCAGACTGTGGGGCATTGCGTATCGGGGAACATGTCAAACGGACAGGCGGTGATAATGTTTTATTCTGGAGATTTATGGCCATTAATTAGGTTTCATGAGACGAGCTGCAGGCTTATTGTAACTCTGCTTTTGCTTATAATATCATCAATTGCAAATCGTGGTGTGTGGTTGGGTTCGGCTAAATAAACACTTGCACTGCACTGAATTATAAACGAAGTTACGAACGTTTTAGACGTTTCGACGTAAGTATTGCTCGATTGCCTGGCAATATGTGCAAAACGTCACATTCCAGAACCCAGATGCTTCAGTTCCAGCAGTTGGCCATGTACGTCACTTGTCTCAATTTCTAGCTGTTGAAGCATGTCATGTATATGAGACATATAACGCGTATAATCCCTGCATAAGCTAAGCCATGAGCTCGTCTCCTCAAGCTGTTTTTAAATCATTTCCCAGGCTCTCAGCAAGGCTCATAACGTGCACGGAAATCTACCTCCCGTCAGCGAACCCTCCCGATACCCAAACGGCGCGTCTGACCCTAGATGCATATCGGAGCCATCCGAAACGAACCCGCCGCTGCGCCGCCAGCTCCGCTCATGTAATCTACCCGCTGCATAAAACGCTCGCTGGCCATCACTGGCGCTGCAGGGCCGCAGACCGCAGTCCAATATCAATAGCGCGATCACGAGTCGATTGCCTGAACGCTGCGGCTTCGGATGCTATCAGCAAACCAGTCCAACAGCGGCCGTCAATAATTGGAGGCGGCCAAGTGCCGACTTGTAGTTAATCTCGGCGCTGAATTAATCGCCGGTGAGTCTCGGGCGCCGTGAAATATTTCGGCAGCGGTGAGCGCGCATTCCATGTGTTCGATCTGCTGACAGGATGATCGCTGACAGTTTTATTGCGCGTGAGACAGATGGAAGGCATTGGGTGACATCTTAGTGACGGGCTCTGCGCAAACTGGCACTGCACCGCGCCGCGCTACGCAAAAATCGCCCACGGCTAGGGTGAATATCCTCTTCCCCTCGCGGGAGATCTCCAGCTTTGATTTCTTTTCCCGCACAATTGACGCCGACACCACAATCGCATTAGAATGGACGGACACCTCTACGGTTTCGTCGGTCATTTATATTGTTCGGTTTCACTTTCGTCGCCCGTCGATTGGGTCCGATCAGCGGCCGGCGAAGGCCGTTCGTGATACCGCGGCCGCCGAGCCAAGGCCTCTGGAGACCTGGCGGGACGGCCTGCCGATGGGAGCGCAGGGGCGACGCCAGGGGCTCAATCATGGGAGGCTTCCTGGTCAAGGGCGGACTCAGGAACGGAACTATTGGAGATTTGTTATAAGAGCTTTATGTTTGTTATTGAATGGCGAGAAAGCTGCGTTAGAAATTTGATGAGCAGTTTTGGGTACACTGGCTGCCCTGCGCTTCGGACTCAAGTTGTTTGAACTAAGTGACTCATTTGGTTTCTGAGTTCTGATGTTATCGATTCACACTTGGTTCTCTAGCCACAACAGTCACTTTAAAAACTGCCGCTTAGTCCATGGCTGTCAATCATCATTCACCAACTGCAGAGTCGGTTTTCGCACGCCTGTTTCCAGCCTAACCACGCTGAAATCGCAAGTCACTGCGGGGTCACCCGCCCCAAAACTAATAAAGCCTGGCAGTGAGGCTGCAGTTGAGCGCCGGCGTTCTGCCTCGCTGCTGGTCGGCCACTGCGCAATTGTATTCATGTCAACTTTTCATTCTGGCCTGGCTCAATCGGTTTACGGCCCATTGAGACCCGACCGACTGTGCCTTTATTTGCTCCGTCGGCGGCGGCGGCAGCGGCTGGCGGCCGACGACTTCGGAGAACCGCGGATATGGCCGTTCCGACCCTCATTATCAGTTCACTGGGCATTTTGACGGACGACCCATTAACTTCACGAGTTCTGCAGCAGTGGCAGCGACTGCGGCGGCGGCGGTGGTCGTCCTTTTGTCGTGGACCGCAGTGGTGTGAGGACGGACCGTCGCGTCGCCTGCGACGCTGCCGTCGCCGTCGCTGCTCCCTAGTTCCATGAACCCGGTGGACCCGGTGGACCCCGGTGAACCCTAGCGGACCCTGGCGGACCCTGGCGGACCCTGGCGGACCCCAGTGAACCCTAGCGGACCCTGGTGGACCCTGGCACACCCTGGCGGACCCTAGTGGACCCCGGCAGATCCCGACGGATCCTGGTGAACCCCAGCGGACCTCGGTGGATCCCGGTGGACCCGGCGGACCTGAGGGACCCCGGCGGATCCGGTGAACCCCGGCGGACCCCGGCGAACCCCGGCGAACCCGGTACGAACAGCGTCAGTGTGTCAGCGCGGTGGGTGGTGCGTCACGACTCGCCCGCGGCCACAGAAACCGTGAGTAGGCAGACAGAGGCCGCCTCGTGGGAGAGAGACCGTGACGGCCGGTCGTGAGTCCCTCGAGCACCCCCGAGCCGGAGTCGGTGACTCGAACGGTGAGTCAGCGCGGCTCGGTTTCCCGCTGCAGGCGAGTCATCGATGCCGGGTAGTTGGGCGCGTCCGCGTTTTTACGACAGGTTTGAGGACGCGCCGCGCGGTCCGTGCAGCGCGGCACGACTTGGACGCGGCGCCAGGTCGAAAATCGAGCCGTCATCGGCGGCCAAATCGATCTTGTTCGCGCTCTGAGCGGCGGCGCTGTAATCGGTGATTGTCACCGAGCGCGTGGTGAACGCGTCCTGGGCCAGTTCGCCGCCGGCGCACACCGTGGATGACGTGACCGTCATCCGCGCGGCAGCAGCGGGGGAGGGATGGGGCCGGCCGCGAGTGATATCGGTAAGTGACTAGTCAGTGAAACTAGGCTAACCATGAGTGACTAAGAAGTGGATTGTGAGTGGCGAGCGAGTGAGGGGTGGGAGACCCATGGCGAGCTGTGATCGCTGAGTGGGTGAGCAAAACAGTGAAAGGATTGTGCATTGTGCGGTGCATGTGCGTGAACTCATTGCATCAATGTGAAACACGTAATAGCTCAGACTATTCCTCTAAATTGTTGGGTACAGTCCGAGCTTGCGAGATAGAATATGAAGTCAGTGGAAATTCCTCTGTTAAACCACCAGCAAGCATCGCTATGACCAAAATTCGTACCTCCCCACCCGTCAAAATTCGTCGAGCGCTATCAACCTCCCCTCCCCTCGAATCGCTTCTCGGAACCGTCGCTACGTGCGTGCACAGCAGCTGTAGCACGTTCACCAGCCCGCACTGCCCGCCGTCGTGAAACTACTCACCCCTTGCAACGGCGCGGCACTTAGCCATAAAGCGGCGCTGCTCCGCACGGTTTGCGGCGAGTGTTGCGCGCTGCGGGGCCGCGCGGCGCGTCCGGCGCCGACCGAACGGCCTCCGGCCGCCGGCCGCCGCCCATTACCAGCCTTTAGAGCCCTGCCCCATGTCAGTCGCACATTTCACCGGAATTAACTCTGTAATCATCGGACATAAAATATATTATAATTGCCGGTTATGAGCGAGGCCTTGGCAGCGCGCTGGTGTGCCCGGTGCACACAGTGCAGGCGGAGCAGTGTTGCTGCGAGCCAGGCTGGTGGCGGGCGGGCCGACGGAGGTGGCTGGCTGCTGTGCTGCGGAGGAGGCGGAGGACGCGACGGCAGAGGACGCGGAGGACGCAGACGAGGCGGACGAGGAGGCGGAAGACGACACGTGAGTGAGCGAGCTCAGCCGACTTTGCTCGTCCAATTCTAAGCGTATTTTAAGCCAGCGGCCCCTGCTCTCTCGTGGCGAAGCTGCCCGTGCAAGGTGATGTTATCGACCACGCGGTATGTCTGAGGAAGGCAGGGGGTCGGACATTCCGTCCCCCGTCCCCTCCGTCCCCTCCCCGTCCCCTCCGTCCCCTCCCCCGCGCCCAGCAGACACTGCAGTCAGCCATATTTCCCAACGCCGCGCGAGGGTCTGCCCCCAGCTTTGTTCAAATGCCCTAGCGTGACTTACGTTAGACGCTAGCTAGGCAGTTTAGGACATATCATTTGATGGCAGGGTTAAACATGTCGGCTCGCTGGCTTAGAACTCCGCTGGTGCCGAATTTCCCATTGCAAACTTCTGTCGAGCTTATCCTCGCACAAACAAGCACTTAGCCTGCTAGCAGACCCAGATCAAAAGGATCGCGCCGTTTCTTCCGTCGCGTTGTTCTCAAGTCTGGCCGTTCCTTCACGGCTGGTCGTCTCTCCGTATGATAACTCGTCGCGGCCGGCGATAAAAGTTACTGGGGGGCGATTTATGGTGGAAACACTCGCCCCGAATTTACGGAGCCATTACGGGGCGGAACGGCTCGTCTGGCGGGCCGGCCAGCCGGGGTGGAACTGGCAGAGGCCGACAGACGCTGCCCGCCGCCGGCCGCGGTAGCAGGGTCGCAGTGAGACGCAGTGCAGTGAAGGAGCCGCCGCCGACCGTGCTCGCTGGAATGTGCCGCTGATATTGACCGCGCCGTGCTCCGACCGACGGCGCCGCGGCTGACCTGTGGGCCGTGCTGCGGCGTGCTGCGGCGTGATGCGGCGTGCTGCGGCGTGCTGCGCGGCGTGCACGGCCGTGCCGGGTGAGAGAGTGGCGTCTGCGGCGCGGACCGCCGCCGGGAGGCGATCCCGGCGCGGAAGAGGGCGCCACCGGAGCGGCCAACATGGCGGCGGAGGTGGTGGAGGAGCCAAGGCCGTCATCGGCCGGACGGAGCTGCGAGTCATCGTGCGCCACCTGGTGCTGACTCACCGGCGCTGACCGCTGACCACTGACCCTGCTGACTGCTGACCGCTGACCGCTGACCACTGGCTGCTGACTGCTGACTGCTGACCGCTGACCACTGGCTGGTGACTGGTGACTGGTGACTGGTGACTGGTGACTGGTGACTGGTGATTGGTGACTGGTGACTGGTGACTGGTGACCTCTGACTTCTGACCCTTCTGGGTCTACTGATCGATCCACCAGTGTTGGCAGCCGCTGGGCTCATAACCACTCATCACTGACCGCTGACTGCTGAATCACTAACTCATTTTTAAATTTGTATTCCCGTCACAGTCGTCCTCAGCTTGCCTGAGGAGGGCGCAGTGAATTCCTCAGGCGCCCCTCGGGTAGCTTGGTTCGCAGACGAGCAGACCTGTGCCACCATTGTCTTCTCCCGACATTCCTGTGGTTGTTTAATATGTCTCTATGTTTGTATTGGTGCCATATTTTGAATGTTTATGCCTGGTATGTTTTTGGTCTTTGATTTGATAGGTCTTTGACATCAAGCTGATGACCATCAAACTCCGTTATATTCGCTTGCGGTATTATGGTCGTGAGGAAATCCTTTTTCAGTAATCATTTCGTCCTGCAAAATTCCAGCCTCCGTTACTTTTCAATACATCAATACCTCCTAACATTTTCTCGACTAATCATAAATCGTCATAACCCCGGAACCGTTTAACAATCATTAAATCCAAATAGTAAATTGCTGGTTAATATCTTAACACGTGTTTATTGTATTTAGTGTTAAGTGTTAATTGTTTTCTTCGTGCTTTGCATAAGTTAGTACGTTTAGTGTTGTATGGTCGAATGTCACCTGATTGTCAGTATTATATGTATATGACATGCTCTCTTCGTCTGTTTGTCCTCAGATGTCCCAGCATCTCCTCAGCTTCGGCGAGACGCCGTCAGCTCCGTCCTCTCGAGACATGTCTCGGATCCGAGAGACTCGGCACCGTCGTGACTCCCCTGCTCCCGGCCCCGGTACCGTCGTGACTCCCTCTGCTCTCGGCCCGGCACCGTCGTGACTCCCCTGCTCTCGGCCCGGCACCGTTCGTGACTCCCCCTGTTCCCGGCCCGGCACCGTCGTGACTCCCCTGCTCTCGGCCCGGCACCGTTGTGACTCCCCTGCTCCCGGCCCGGTACCGTCGTGACTCCCCTGCTCCCGGCCCGGCAGCGTCGCAGTCGACGGAAGAAGGCAATGTTTATCAGCATCACATTTCCGTCGGTCCAGACATCCACAGGCGTGGCAGACAAATGAACCGAGCGCTAATGGCCGCGCGCAGACGCCGCCAGCGCTAAAAGCCCCAATTTGATACCCGTGCGTAGCCCCGACCCGTGACGTCATCAGTGTCCAGGGCGCCGAGACATATTCGCCGTGTTCCCACCTACTCCTGTTCGCCACCCAGCGCCTCCCTCCGTCGTACTCCGCCGTCCGTTCCTTCCGCTTGCCGTCTCTCCGATTTCAGATGGTGCCGCCCCCTCTCCCCGGGTCGGCTTCTTCACGAGATGGCCGGTCTGTTGGCGCACTGTCGGGTGATGCGGGTCGCGCTCAGGTGACGGATGTTATGATGGATGTGCTCCCCTCCACGTGATCCTCTTCGCAAGGAGGTGGTGAGCGTCTCCTGTTCGTGGAAGGCCCTCTGTGTCAGCGTGCCGCTTTGCTGGAGCAATTAGGTAATGGGACTTATGCGTCTTATCATGATCGAGTATGCTCGTCTTTGATCTTCCCGCATTAGGGTGTAAGGGATGAAAGTGCTTGGGAAGTGTTGTGGTTTGCTCGTGTTGTTAGTTGATGGCTGGGTAGCTGGATAATGATAGCGTTCCTGCAACAATTCATCACCGCAATATGTTCTACATCTACCCTGTAGTTCCGAATTTGTGAACATTGAAAGAACAAATTCGGTTCTAGAGAGGTTTGTGTGGAACATTATTATTCCTCGACAGAAGATGGTGATCCTTCACACTCTTCAAGGATCGACGACGAACGGGCAGAACGAACGACCAGCATCAATCACTACTTCTCGGGCCATGGGCTGGTAAATGGGATCACTCTCGTCGTCACTTTTCAAACCAGAAGGCGATCACATCTCAACGATTGTACTGTTTGCACAGTGTTGTATACATTTAGTCATGTGATTGATTATTCCAGATCATTCATCGTGATGCCGCTTGGCGTGGATGAAGATACTGCTGCTGACCTGAAGGCGGACGCAACAGCGACCCATCAGCTGACGATGGTGCTCTCGACCTTCAACTCTCAACCTCTTCGCTCTTCAGCCTCCAGCGATGGCCAGATCTCTGAGGCAGTCGACCAATCTGACCTATGCAGCTGCGCCGACGTCAGCACTCAGGTCGTATAATGTATGTAAACATATATATGGTACCCAGCCGCGCTGGAAGACAGCTGCGGTTTGCAATGATATGGGAGGTCTTCTTTATCAAACTGCTAAAGAATATAATTATTTTGCAACGTAATTTACGAGGGCTGGGACAATGCAAACACGAAAAAAGGGTCCTCTCTCAATATCAAAAATACGAATAATTTCGACCCTGTTCCTTGCAGAGACAGATTCTCCCCCTCCCCTATCCCCAGATGTTTTTTTTTCGCTTGCTGCTCGTAAACTACTAAACATAGCGTCTGAAAGTTTTCTGACTTTGCCACTTTTCGTATCATTAATTTACACGTGTTGTGTTAACATGTAAAAATCGACACCCAGAGAGGTTGGTGCCAAGGTTTCCATTTCAATTTAGGTTGTTACGAATGCGGTTTTGTAGCGAATACTTCCTTCGTAGCTAACGGTGCAATAAATGCGTCAGAAACATTTGCTCTGAAATATACATCATAATTACTAGGATTGTATATATGTGTTGCAGAGGTGCACTCAGGTGCAAACAATGAGAGGCGATACCCTTCGTCAAATTAGGTCCAACTTCAAATTAGCAAGATGATAAAAACGTCACGTGCATGGTTCTTCACGTTGTTTACCTGGAACCGCCTATGCGTCATATATTACATTTAACCTATTATAGAAAATAAAGCCCACATGTGACGTTCATGTCGTCCCAAACAATCACGAGCAGCACATATTTGTTATCAGAAAATCCCCCCCCCATTTTACATCCGCTGAATACGCCAATGATGTATCATTCTGTTACCTGTATTTGTTGTTCAAGATCGGTGCATTTCAAGAAAATCGGTCGAACCACGTGACCGCAATGGTTTTTCAAAAACAGACAACATTTTCCTATCTTTTTACCCCCTGACCCTATTTTTGAACAAAAATGAAATCTCCATGTTACAAAATATATTTTCATGACGAATCGAATGACGTTTGTCTCATCCAAATTGACTAAGCGGTTTTTTAGATCTCTGGGAGTGGGGGAAGCAGAATCTGCCCCCTTACGTTAACCCGCGCGTCACTGAGGGAAGTATTTGAACACCCCTGCGGTTGTATCAATATAACTAAAAAAATGGTGATGCGTAGCGCCGCCAAATTTTGTCTAACTTATCAGTGATCCTTTTCACAAATTGTGTTAAAATTTGAGTTTCGTTTCGGATCAGGTCAGGTCACCAGTTCAGGTCAAGTGATCCCACCTCCAAAAGCGTTTGCGGTCGTGCCAGGACCACAGTCTCTGAGGGATCAATATCGAACTTTAAGGATTGCATGAAGCCATCAGTATCTACAAACGTTCATCTCGGAATTTTTATATCGGTGACCTGAGGTCGGGTCAATTTTGTGACCTCCCCATTTTAAGTAAACGGATAAATATTCAAATGTTTCCTTTTTCAAGGATATCAGTCCAATTTCTTCTGGAATATTTTATCATATGATATTATTGATGCTCCAAGTGCAGGTTTTTTTCTAGTGACTCATACGGGGTCATCTGAGGTCATCCAAAGTCACCAACATTTTTTTATTCCGTTAATTGCTCTCGACATAATGAAGATAGAGAGGTGAAGCTTTCACCATTGTGTTTATCTCGTCCAGAAACCTCTCATAATGTGCAGCATGACGTACTTAGGTCACTATTTGACTTTGACCGGAGGTCAATTTTTTAAATTGACCTAACATGCTCAACTTTAATAACTACCAAAGCGCCTCGTCGAGACAAACACGGTGGCGTAAATAGTATTGCTTTATCTTCATTAGATAAGTTATTTGCGAAAAAAATGATAAACAACATTTTTTACCTTTATGACCCCTAGAAGTTTAACTATTCACCTGAGATCAAAATTAGAGCACTTAACTATTCCAAATTTCCATGGCTGGCGATTGCTTTTTCCGTTTGTTTCTAGCTAGCATAGTTTCTGAGATATATGCGGGTTTCTGGAGCAAAGTCATAAAACTTGAAAATTTGACTTTTAATGACCTATGGTGACCTCAATTTTGACATGAGCGATTATTGTTAACTTATTTCCAATTATTTTTGGACGACATTTCGAACGGTGTTTTTGGTTTTGGTCTACACCCCATAGGAGCAAAGTGAGAAGGGGTGTGTTCAAACATCGTGAAAAATCCAGTAAGACGTGAAAAATCCAGAGGCCCAGTTTGGCGCGGGTTAATGTAATTCTGGCCGCCCACACGGAATAGGGTGAAAGGGAAATACTGACATTTTATTTGATTTATCTGCATATGTATAAGACTGACATTTTATTTTATACTGACATTTTATTTTATTTATCTGCATAAGTATGGTATGACATTGCCCATGCCACACAACTTTTTTTTCATTGTCAAAAATTGAATTCGAGGAAATTTATAAATATGTACTTACATATGGGGGCGAATAGTATGATCCTTACTATCTCTGGTTTGAATGTTGATTTGTATACAAGTCATAGGAACATAAATGAAGAAAGTGCGCCCCATAAAACGTAACAACGTCCCTGGCTGGTCAATGAAACAAATTGCATACACTAAATAGGTCGCCGTCCGGGGCAAAGTTAATCCGCCGAATGCATCACGGTTTTCTGTCTTCTGAAACGTTTTTTTTATTTATTTATTATGATTAACCCTATTAGTGGCAGGCTCCCGGCTACCCCTATTAGTGGCAGGGGGGCATATTCGCCCCCCCCCCCGGAGATCTCGAGATCTACCCGTCCGACTTTAAAAAATCAAACGGTGGTCAATTCACCTTAACATGATCTACATTTCTAAAAAAAAAAAACGAATTGCATAAATTTTAAATAGGGGGCAACGGGGGGCAAAAAAGTACAAAAATTAGAGGTAGGTATTTTTGATCCAACACAGCTGCCAT
>VOPJ01002945.1:0-11603 GCA_014673585.1 Semibalanus balanoides | reverse complement strand
CTTTAGGGCATGTTTGAGCAAGAGCATACATGACAATTAATTCCCAGCATTCTTTTAAGCTGCTTTTTAGAAATCCTCCCGAGGTGGCACTATCCCTTTAACGAAGGGATTTTGCACTCCAACCATTGATGACTTTTTTCCGACCGAGGTTTTCCTGATCATTGGTCCTCCGATTCCGGAGATACCAAATAGCAAAGAGTCAGTGCACGTTTCCATGGCAACGACTCAAGTGCGGCAGATACGCCCAGGGTAACTAGACAACGGGTAGAACGGTAAGGAATGTAGTAGCGCCCAAATTGTTTAGACAACATATATTTGTTTTGAATAATATTTGGTCTATTATAAATTAATAATATTGTTTTCTATCATTAGCTTGCATTTCCGCAGATAAAATATTCATTTATTAAATTAAACTCCAGCAAATCTACTGAAGCATAGTCGAAACAGGATATATTTCAGTACCTTTAGTAGCAAATGGCAGCGGTAATAAAAACAACTAAGCGCATAGGTGGCGCTTTGCTAGCATCATAGATGACGCTACGGTCGCCACATACATGCCACACCAGTCGGCATTGGGCGTTCCGATAATCTTTAACCCCCAAGCCGATTTAACCTCTTTGCGCCCAGAATATCGAAAAATGGTAAATAAAAAATTTGTAGCCAAGCCTCATAGCTTTATGGTCAAGCAGTCGGAAATGAAATATGTCCCATAGGTTACGAACCAGCTTCGTCCGAAAATCGTCGCATTAACATAGGAAACCTACGGTCCGTCTAGTAGTTTTTGAGCGCCAAAACGCCCGAGTGCTGCCAACTGTTACCGGTGGGGGCTGGATACGCCCAGGGACGCCAGGGAGGCCACGGGGGCCATGCCCCCTGATCAAAAATAAACTCACACTAGATATAATGGGATTCTATGACGACCCGACCCCACTAGCGGATCCAGGGGGCAACCAGGTCATGCCCCCCCCCACAGCCTTGAAGGGGGGGGGGCTTTTGCAGCCCCCACCCAAAAAAAACACACACACACACAAAACATTAACAATTTATTGTGAACATCGATTTAAGGGTTCCAGGTCTTGTACCTAATAAATATTCCAAGTTGGTATCGCGGATTCAAAATTGCTGTCGCTGGTTCCAAAGTTGATCAATTTGCTAACTCCAGTACCTAAAAGTTTATATGGCCCATGCCATACATGTCATACAAGCCCCACCGCCTATATTTCTGGGTTTTATCATTCAAGCCCGTACAAATTTCGCGCCACTTCGCGGCGCTAAATAACTTAAGTACCTACTGTAACATAGAAATTCGTATTTAAATGCTGCAAAGACGTTTTATTTTGTCATTTCAGCCGACCCAAACTTAAAAAATATCGGCGACGCCCCTGCGAGTTGGTTTGAGATAAACGTTATTACTACTAATATGTGTTTTTTTCCGTAGCATATATGTTACGGAGTATCGCGTTTTTGTCGTTTTTCCGAGAGAAAAATATTGACCTCAAACACCAAAAATAATGTGACCGGCCCAAATCCGGGGGGAAAATGGGGTACCTTTTGGCAGAAAAAAGTTCAGCCCCCCCTCCCAAAAAAAAATATGGATCCGCCAGTGACCACTGAGGCTTTCGCATGACAAACTTTCAAAAACGTGACTTGAGATCAGGTCATTTAATGTGACCTGACGATGTTGCCTTGTGATTTAGGAAGTCAAAACTTCAACAAAGTGTGGGTAATTAATGCCCAAACAGCTGTGCGAAAATTTGGCGGCGCTGCGCGGCACCGTTTTCCCACTACTCAAGAAAAACCTCAGGGGGAGGAGCGGATATCCGCCCCCCGTCGGTGTGCGGATTAATATTTGTTTACTACAACGTGCGTATACTTGACAACTGTCAGAAAGAGGAAATATTCCCTTTAAAGGAAACAGTTCACCTTCAACATGTGGGTTTGAACAGCAGAATGGCAGTTTTGTACCCGTGTTGAAAAAACTCAAGTTGTCTTGGCTGAAAAGACTCTCCAGCCGAATATATTTGACTTTCTGTCATAGGAATGTGGGGTTGGGAAAAGAAAGTAGGGCTGGCAAAGGAATGCGCATACCTGCGTAGAGGCTATGCAATCAGCCAATCAGCTTGCAGCTTTATTAGAGATTAACTAATAACTAAGGCGGGGACGTCCGTTGCTACCACCGAAAGGGGAGGAGGACTATGGCCCAATTGGCCCAATGCCCCCCCCCCCCCTGTTTCTACGCCTATGGGCTATCGGACAGTTTTATCATCATGCAAGTTATACTGATGATCAAAGACAGAATATGTTTCTCTGGCGTCGTTAAGTGAGTATGTAGATACTTACAGAAATAGGAATGATCGTCGTCCTCTTCTTCGTCGTTTTGTGCCCTCCATTGTGACAGCACGGAAGAATCAATGTCGAAGGGTCCGGACTGGGATACGCCGGAGAAATCGTAGTCGTCGTCATTGGCCATGCCAATCCAACCTGTGTCATGAAAAGACATGTGAATACATATGAGACTTAACAAACCTTGTATAACATTAAGAAGTTAAAAATAATAAACATTCTACAATTTGAATATTTAAATGTGTAGGCAGGGGCGTAGCTTCTCCAGAAAAGTTTGGAGGGCTGAGGCCTGAGTAAGAAAAATAAAAAATAAGGTACCATCAAAATCCTCAAAATACAAATGTTTCCACGGATCTGACCCATTGCCTCGTCAAAGTTAGGGGGGCAAATTTTATGTATCTGTTCCTTCATTCTTTGTCAAGCTTTCACTATTTTTTACTTCGGGTCGTATCAGGTCATATCAGGTCAGGTCGCCCTCACTGAATACGAACCTACAGCCTTTATGTAGGTACCTAGCAAACGATTTCAAGTGCATCTTTTTACTGTGTTTGCAAAGCACCTCGTTCGAAAAGTTTTAACAAAATATATTACTGGGACTTTCAAACTATATTAATAATGAACAGGGGCGTCGATAAATATTTTTTACTGGGGGACCCAGTCACAGTCGCAGTCAAAACCAAAAGTTGTTGACCGGGGTAAGGGTTAGCAGCCATTAGCGAAAAGTTGCTGACCGGGGGGGGGGGAGGGGTAGAGCGAGTCGTGTCAGCCGTCCAACTGCTGTTTGGGGAGGTAAATTTTTATTTCAGGACGCACTAAGGTGGGCATGGCCCTTGGTATATCATTTTGACCTCCTTGCCACCCCGGATACGCCCCTGGAGGAAACTTATTTTCGCGAGCGTTTGTTCGTGGACATTTATTATCGCTCATCGTCTTCGGTATCGCTCAGCAAGCTAGAAGCTACCCCTTCTATTATATATTTACTAACTTCTATAGTGCAAACAAAAGATGATTTAGTAAAGCAAACACGAAATAAGAAGCTTTCGGCTTGCGCCTGTATCAGCCATTATGAGAGCTGAAGGAACAAGCCGAAAGCCTCTTATCTCTATTTTATTTACTTCAAAATCATCTTTTTCGGCATTATGAGAGTTAGGTTAACACTTATTATCGTCATTAGGTATGTCTACCAAAACAGTGTTAAAGAACATTCAAGGGTTCTTCAGCAATTTAATTTACACAAAGCATGCTGCTATAGCACTTATTTATATAAATCCCAGGGGCTCAAAGGGACTTAGGTATAAAATTGATTGACGTTTGCATTGAACACAGCTTAGCATATTAATGGATGTGCCCATGACGTTACGCTATTCGCTGCCTCGGCTGAACTGTATCTAGGTCCTAGTGCCTTGGAAAGAATGGTGAATGAATGGATGAACTTGACATTTAATAGCAGAAGCCAATTTGTGAACCAACTTTTAGCTGTCATATCATGATTTATTTTCTTTAAAGTAATTAACACGCACCTCACGCGTATTTCAGTTTCCGCATTATAATTGCCACCGGCTATACTTAGGGAGACATAAGTCAGTCAACACCAGGGGGCAGCCAGGGGGGAGCATTTGGGGCAAATGCCCCCCCCCCGTCGCGGCTCAGAGGGGCCCATCTCGGGTCTGAAGAGGGCCATCGTGGACTCGTGGGGCCCTCTGTCGGCCTGAGGGGATCTCTGCCGGTCTAAAGGGGCCCTCATTCGGCTTGAGGGGGCCCTCAGTCGGCTTGAGGGGCCCTCAGTCGACCTAAGGAAGACCCTCGGTTGGCATGAGGGGCTCTCTGCCGGTCTCAAGGGGGCCCTCGGTCGGCTTGAGGGGGTCTTTGGTCGACCTGAGGGGCCCCTCGGTTGGCATGAGGGGCCCTCTGCCAGTCTGAAGGGGCCCTCAGTCGGCCTGAGGGGGCCCCTCGGTCGCCATGAGGGGCACTCTGTCGGTCTAAGGGGCCCTCAGTCGGCCTGAGGGCCCTCTGTCAGTCTGAGGGGGCCCTCCGTCGGTCTGAGGGGGCCCTCTGACAATCTGATGGGGTCTTATATAGGCCTCTGTTGATTTGAGGGTGTCCTCTGTCAATCTGATGGGTCTTAAATAGGCCTCTGTTGGCTTGAGGGGGCCCTCTGTCGTCCTGAGGGGGCCCTCTGTCGGTCTGAGGGTCCCTCTGTAAGCCTGAGGGGCCTCTCTTTAAGCCTGAGGGGGCCCCTCGGTCGGCATGAGGGGCCCTCTGCCGGTCTGAACGGGGCCCTCAGTCGGCTTGAGGGGGCCCTAGTCGACCATGAGGGCCCCTCAGTCGGCTTGAGGGGCCCTCGGTCGACCCTAAAGGGGTCCCTCGGTCGGCATGAGGGGCCCTCTGTCGGTCTAGAGGCCCTCTGTTGGTCTGTCTGAGGGGGGCTCTGTCGGTCTGAGGGGGCCCTGTGTCGGTTTGAGGAGCCCTCTGTCAATCTGATGGGTCTTAAATAGGCCTCTGTTGGTTTGAGGGTGCCTTCTATCGTCCTGAGGGGGCCCTCTGTCGGTCTGAGGGGCCCTGTATAAGCCTGAGGGGGCCCTTGGTCGGCATGAGAGGGCCCTTGATCGGCCTGAGGTTTGATGTCGGTTTGATGGTCTGTCTATTGGTCTGAGGGTTTCGGCATGAGAGGCCCTCTGTAGGTCTGAGGGCCCTATGTGTGAACGAGGGACTCTCTGGTGGGCTGAAGGTTCCTCGGCCAGCTTGAAGACCCCTTTCTACCCGACGGGGCCCTCTGTCGGCCGAGTGGCCCTCTGGTGGCCTGACTGGCCTCTGGTGGCCTGAGGGGTCCCTCGGCCAGCTTGAGGGGCCCTTTTGATCGACCCGACGGGACCCTCTGTCGGCCTGAGGGGGACCTCAGTCTATCTATTGGTCTGAGGGGGGTCTATGTAGGCCTGAGGGGCCCTATGACGGCATGAGGGCTCTCTAGTAGCCCGAGGGGCCCTCTGGCCGCCAAGTGAGCCCTCGATCAGCTTAACCCGCGCCGGGCAAGGGGGGGGGCGTTTAGACGCCCCACTCTGGTTTTTCTTGGATATAGGGAAAACGGCGGCGCGTAGCGACGCCAAATTTTATGTACCTGTTCCTTCATTCTTTGTCAAGCTTTCACTATTTTTTACTTCGGGTCGTATCAGGTCATATCAGGTCATATCAGGTCAGGTCACCAGGCCAGGTCATGTGACCCCGCCTCCAAAAAAGTTTGCGGTCCTACCAAAGCCAGAGTTTTTGGTTGATCGGTTTCGTACTTATAGGGTTTCATGAGAGCATTACTACCTATAGTTTGATTATCTCGGATTTTTCATATCGGTGACCTAAGGTCAGGTCATTTTCTTGAACTTTCCATTATAAGTCAAGGGGGAAATATTCAAATGCTTTCCATTCTGAGGATACGCATGATATCAACCCAAATTCCTTCTGTATCATGTTGTTATAGGCCATTCTTGAAGACCAAGATGCAGCCTTTGTTTTGGTATCCCGACAGGGTCAGCCGAGGTCATCCGAGGCCACCAACACCTTTTTGTCAATAACTCTCGATGCAATTATGATAGAGAAGAGATAACAGCATCAATGTGTTTTTCTCGTCAAATCGCGTCTCCCAATGTGCAACATGACCTTATTGGGTCACCACTTGAACTTGACCTTAGGTCACATTTCTAGGTTGACCTAACCTGGTAATAATATACGTACATCATTCAAAGAGCCTTGACGAGACAAACACGATGGTGTCACAATTATTTCCGTGTCTCACTTGAGTAAACAGTTATTCGAGAAAACAGTTTTGGCAAAAAATAGCCTTTTTCACTTTCGATGACCTCTGGAGCCCGAACTATTGACCTGAGTTGAAATTTGAGGACAATGGTGCGATTGCAAATTTCAATAGCCATCTATTGCTTCTTTTTTCGTTTGCTCCTAGCTATCATAGTTTCCGAGATGATTGGGGGTATCTGGAGCTAAGTCCTAAATCTGGAAAATCTGGCCTTTGATGACCTCTGGTGACCCTAATATTTATCTGAAAAAATTGTACCGAAGTAGTTTCCAAATCCCTTTTGACGAGCTCTCGAAAGGTGGTTTTGGTTTATGTCTAGGTCCCATGGGAGCCGAGTTAGAAGGGGGTGCGTCGAAACGCCCCCCGGCCCGAGGAAGGTGGCGCCGAGCACCGACCCGGCGCGGGTTAAGGTGGCCCTTGGTCGGCCTGAGGGGCCCTCAGTCGGCATGGGGGCGCCTGAAGGGGCCCTCTGACGGCCTGAGGGGCCACTTTGTCGGTTTGAGTAGCCCTCAGACGGCAGCATGAGGGGGACCTCTCGACCTCAAACCTCAGGGGGGCCTCTGGTGGCTTGTGGGGCCCTCGGCCAGGTTGAGGTGGCTTTTTGCCAGGTCTGGCCTGAGGAGACCCTCTATTTGTCCGAGGGGCTTTAAGCGCCCCCCCCCCAGTCGCCCTGAAGGGGCCCTCATCGACTTGAGGGGTCCTCTGTCGGTCTAAGGGAGCCCTTGACCAAATTAAGGAGGCTCTTGCTCAGCCTGTAGTGACTTCATCCAGAATAAGAGGTTAAAATCGTGTTAGCAAAGCTAAAATATGTAGGAGGCCCTGCGTTCATGGGGGCAAGGGGCCCATATACACTGACCGCGGGTAATTGGTAGTATAAATGGTCTTTCGTCGCTCGCCTGGTTCTAGTATATGGTTCCGCAAATCCAGCATAATAAGGTGATATACCTCTACCTCCCTTACTCCAAGAATAGGTTATTTGGTCCCATCTATTATCATTTCTTGAGAAAGTTAACGAAATGCAGCAAGTTTCCTCATAATTTTAATTCCTCTATTCTACTATGTATGGCTTATATCGAGTCCTCCCCCAGTTTTAAAAACTTGGCTTAGCCAATGCCTATGGGCCGAACAGTATAGGTATCACATGCAGTGGAAGTATTCTCAAATAAGGACCAGCCGTGCCACCGGGGCACTGACAGCGGTCAGACGGTCGGAGCCGTGTGCTTAATGCGCTGCGTCTCCAATAAATTAGTTATTTGGCAAATAATCCTTCAGATTATATTCTTGAATTGGTCTTGCATTGCGGTAGCACAATTAAGAAAATACAAACAACCCTTCAATAAAACAATGTGAACTACAAAGGGGCACCGAAATCAATGCAGAGTAAAAATAGTGAAACTAAACAAATTCATGTGTTTTTTGGGGGGGCATCAGCCAATGCTAGGGGGCCCACTTCGGTGTGCCCCCCCCCCATCCCGTCGCAAAATCCTGGCTGCACCCATGGTCAACACTTAACAAAATTGATATAGTTTCGAAATTCGGTTTAGGCATCGTCCATGGTTCATACTTGGTTCTCCAGTATATCTCCCGTTTTTTTATGCATTAGACCCATTGACATATATAGGTATAGACGAACTACTCCGCCCCGGCAGCCGTTCCCGCTAGGCGCCGCGCGGTAGGGACGTCAGAGGGGCGGCAAGTTTGCGCTTGTAATGCTTTTCCTATGGCGGAGGGGGCGATATTTGTCGGCCTGTAACTAAAACCAACGCAAGTTAGCGGCATTGGAAAAGGTTAGATGGATGTAGAGATACTCGTGATGAATAACATGGCAGCAGCAATATAACTGAAGTTGAGGCCAATATTGTCAAATATCGCCCATCCGCCATAGGAAAAGCATTGCCGCGGTAACTTATTTCCTCTCCGCTGCGGCGCTGGTGTCGCTTCAAGCGGGAACGGCTGCCGGGCGGCGCAGCAGCTGGAGTAGTTCGTCTATACCTATAGAGGTCAATGATTAGACCATTATGATTCTGTTATGACAAAAATGTTTTGTTCGGGCAAAAAAACAAATTTGGCAAAATTATTACAAAATCGGAAGGTACACCGATTAATCAAGTACGGATGGTGTCGAAACCAAATTTTGAAGCGATATCTAAATTGTTGATTGACTTATGTCTCCTTAACGAAATAGTTCACCTTCAACATGGATTTTGAACTGAGATAGCAGTTTTGTAGCCCGTGTTGAAAAAACCCTAACTGCAAGTTTTCTGAGCTGAAAAAGCTCTCCAGCCGAATATATTTGACTTTTTGTCGAAGAAATGTGGGCCATAAACAAAAATGTCAAGAATGTGGGCTTTAAATACACCTGGGCAGAGGCTATAAAGTAATCTTACGCGACTACTTTCGAATATGATTGGCTGAGCCATTCGATTTTTTGTTTGACGTTGCAGAGAGTACGTATATAGTTTTGATAAAATTAATAATGAACTATTGGTTCCAAAATTAGCGTCCCGCTCGGTTGTCCGGCACAGCAGTTAAAGGGAATATACCGCCCTGGGACAAGTCTGTTGAATGATGGAGATGAGTGCCCAGATGAGTGACACTCATCTCCATCATTCCACATATTATTCCCAAGGCGGTATATTCCCTTAAACTGCTGTGCCGGCCAACCCAGCGGGACGCTTATCTTGAAATCAATAGAACGTCCGCCTGTCCTGAATCGGCGCGATGGATGGCTATTTTTGACAATATGAAGAGAAGTCGTATTTCAAAATATAATCAAATCGTGTTTCAAACAAACAAACAAAATCTCTTTAAAGGGAATAGTTCACCTTGAAAAAACGAGAAAAGCTCAGAAATGATGAAGAGAAGCAAGAAATTAAGTATCATATTACTAGTAAGTCAAAGAAACTTATACTTACGCGGAAAAAGCAAATAAATATGTCAATTATTTGGTGATAATTCATATTTTTTTCCTCAAAGTAATGCGAAATCAGCTGGCTGAGAAGCACGCAACGTCATCGATGTAGTGAGGGATCGTGTCGTATACATGGTGGTACTTGCCTTAGTACTTGTTGAAGATGCNAAAAAACGAGAAAAAGTTCAGAAATGATGAAGAGAAGCAAGAAATTAAGTATCATATTACTAGTAAGTCAAAGAAACCTATATTTACGCGGAAAAAGCAAATTAAAATGTCAATTATTTGGTGATAATTCATATTTTTTTCCTCAAAGTAATGCGAAATCAGCTGGCTGAGGCTGAGCATTGTAACGACATTTGTAGAATCTGCCTAATCCCCATTGAAGTCAATTTCTTGGGGGGGGGGGGGTCAGATGCCTCCCCTGGCACGACTAAGCTGTCGCCGAGCTCCGCAGAGCCTGGGTGAAAAATTGTTTTATTAATGCTTACGATTTTGTCGTCAGGAATGTGTTTAATGTTCCACTGCTTTAGTTGTATTGGTAAAGCTAGAGCACCCGTGGATCCCTTTGCTCAGTTCCTGTTCGGTCCCCACATTGGTGGATCTAGGATTCAGTTTTTGGCGCCATGGGGGGCATAACCCTAAAAAAGTTCATCAAAATTAAAAAAAACGGACTTATCTCCCGTATGCATTGAACGTTTAACGTTTTAAAATAAACTTTCCTTAGTACAAGTTGTATAGATGTTTCCTTAGTACAAGCCTACATCAAGAAATGTGTAAATTTGCGCCGTTTTCAGGTGGTTTGGGGGGCATTTGCCCCTGATGCCCCCTGGATACGCCAATGGATCCCCAATCGTTTCCAAAAATCGACATCACAGGTGTGGACTTTCGATGATGGCGTGTTTAGTTTTAGCATTTGTATTCAGCTTCACTATTGTATTATTCTACTAATTCATTTCTGTTTTACGCTTATGTTTTTATCACACTTAAAATGTATCCGTACATATGTAAGTAAAGGAGTATCAAGGACGTAACTAAGGGAGGGGGGCACGGGATCATTCCCACCACATGAGGAGACCAATTTACACTAGATACAATGAGATTCTGCTGACAATGCGACCTCCCCCCCCCACACCCACCACCACCACCACCACCACCACCACCACCGGTCAACAACATTTGACTGAGGAGCGAAATATGAGTCTACAGATATGCGAAATATGAGTGTACCACTGACATACCCCCTGAAACAATTATGGCTACGTGCCTGCACTTAACCATATGCCTTAGCATTTTTTCGAAATTGCCCCCCAGTGTAATTCCTTAGCCGAGGCCCTTGTGTTTGTTCATCAGGGAACGACGTGTAGTAGGTTTACGTAGAATATGATGAAGTCTTAGGGTCACCTGGGAGAACACTGGCTTGCTAGTACCTCTGACGAATTCTCGGAGAGCCTGCTCGTCGCCTTGTATGGACTTGGGGACATGACTATCTGGTAAGCTACAGCTTGTGTTGGTGCCGTTTTCTGTGTGAATTGGTTCCAGTGTGATCTGGTCTCGGTGTTGAGTTTCAAACATGTTTGTTTAATAGTGACATGAATATGCATTGTCTACAAGGCGTATGGGGTAGTTGTTGTTGACTAACATTTGCTTTACCCTTTGCAGTTCGGAGTGTAAGAGTGCCCATGAGGAACAGTGTTTTTTCGCCCTGTTGACATATGCGTAAACAACACTTTTTTGTATCTGTCGGGGCAGTCGCTGGACCCGTTTAAACACCTACCCATATCTGTAGGCTTACGGAACACAGTAATTTTAAACGATCCGCAGCTACCATCCAGTGATACGTCGAGGAAATTGATATTGTCATTGGCGCTCAGTTCTGTGGTAAACCCTAGACCTGATGACCTCTCTAAATGATATTTGAGCAGTGACAGTTGTTCCTGACCATCAACGTCTATGAGAATGTCATCTACATAGCGGCAGTAGAGAGCTGGCTTTTCTATCACACCACTGTCAACTGTCAAGCACTGTTTGCTCAACATGGGCCATGAACGCCTGAGCAAACAAGACACCCAGAGGCGACCCCATTGCGATACCATCTATTTGATAGAATAGGCTACCGTCGGGGGCTCGGAAAGGTGCTTTGGTCGTACACAATCGCAACATAGCACGCATGATGTGCTCAGGGATTTCAGGTGGGGCGATGGCATTATCATGGTAGGCGTAGTCTATGAGTATGTCAATTGTCCGTTCTCCAGGAACATTGGTAAATATAATACAGACATCTAGTGACGCTAACAAGCCACGCTTTTCTTTCTCTCTCAGTAAATTTACGAACTCCCCCGGTGAACTTAAGAAAATGTGCGAGGTACGTAGGGAGAAAGGACCTTGTAGAAGCCACCACGTGGCTGGGTGGCGCCGTGCGCCCAAAGACAGTGCCGTCGACAGAGACCCTGTATTAGACCGTTCTGAGCACGATCTCGATCTCCTTGATCTCGTTACTGCGGGAGGCACATCAACACGAAGATCAGTTGAAGTTCACACAAGCCT
>VOPJ01002944.1:0-72500 GCA_014673585.1 Semibalanus balanoides | reverse complement strand
ACACAAAACATGACACACACACCTCACAGGACACCAGACACGACACACAGGACACACTCTACTCACGCACGAGCAACGACACAGACACACACACCAGACGCACACACACCACTACTCACACACACACAAAATCAACTTATTACACAAAGACGGAATATTGACCTTTATTTGCCTGCCTTGATGGACATAACACAGATACCGGCGGAGATATACACATGTCTGTTGGTTATTAAAAAAAAAACACACACACAGAAATGCACACAGACCTCAATAGGTACTGATGTTTAAAATAAGCCTGCTGGAGATTTAAAGAGCAGCTCGATGCTGAACGCTGGTGCGGATGTCAGGTAAGCGCGCTCACTCCCAGTTGATATACATTGGTCACGTACAGTTCGTCTGCACTAGCCATCTGAAGGTCGTCCATGAGCAGTGCACACCGGCCGTATCCTTCCATTGCCTCCTAACGTCCCAACTATTCCAAAGATGAATACAGTTAATCGGATAAACAGCACAAACTGATATGGAATGGATAACACACACTCATTGCTTTTCGAAAATTAACAATACTTCAGAAAATGACGACAGAATAACTGTCTTGTATGTAAGTGTGCTTGAACCATAATGATCGCGGAATTAATATCCATCGGATTACAGATCACATTTGTTCGCGTTTTGGACCTTTTAAACAGGTCATTGCAATGTGATTGCTCGAATTTCCAGTCTTGTGACACTGGAGATAACTTTTAAACCGATATAATACATACACAATTAGACTGATACTATAGCTAACACACTACATATGATTGATCTAAAAAAACAGCTTTAATGAAAACCGACCTGGTGTATGGACATGGTTTGCCGAAAGTAAATATGTTGGACAAAGTACGCCCACAATACAAAAAAAAAATCGGTTGTGACCAAACATCCGCGATTTATAACGAACGCGACTCGCTGTACCACCTTGCCCCGCGTTTACTGGTCATGCAAAACTAGCACAATGTCCCCACAACTCATCGAAGAATATCTTCAGACACTTTCCATTTAAAAGAAGATTATCGCATAAAGTGGATCGACTGTCAAGAAAAACATGCATGCCCACCAACATGAAACAGGGACCAATGACGGAATGTGCATCAATGACGGAATGTTCAAACCATCCAGACAAACGGTTCCATTTACAGAGCTTCCAAGCGTGGTGCAAGTACATTATGTTCGGTGTGAACACTAAATGCAACTTACTTGTTACCAACCCCATGCATGTACGATATCAAATATTCATGACACTGCATATGCTACGCTAAAAATACGATTCACAGCACACATTATACCACAGGTATGGAGCCATCCCACTACAGATCAACCCCATGGTGACAGGGCACCAGTGCACACAGTATATATTCGGCTACAATCCGCTTGCACAGTATTTAACTTTATACGGATTGTGCAAATTTAGCAATACCAAAAGACACGAATAAAACAACACGTTTTCATCAATACTTGGTAAATCGAGAACGACTTCTTCCTACTTGCTGGGTAAAACCTGCACCAGTAAACACTAAAGTCATATCAATCGTTGATCATGGTTATGTAGGACGGTACTGCCTTTATCCCGTCGATGGATATTCGATACAGACGAGCCATCCTCCTGGAATACCGACCAGCAGCCCATCCTACAGCTCAGATTGGCCAGCTGATCCGCGGCCTTTCCCGGCCGCCGGCTACAGTGACCCCTGACCTGCAGCCGCCAGGTGTCGTGACCCCCTGCGTGACCCCCTGACCTGCCAGCCACCGGCTGCCGTTGCCCCTGACCTGCAGCCGCCAGGTGCCGTGACCCCTGACCTCCAGCCGCCGGCTGCCGTGACACTCTGACCTCCAGCCGCCAGGTGTCGTGACCCCCTGACCTCCAGCCGCCGGCTACCGTGACTCTCTGACCTCCAGCCGCCGACTGCCGTGACCTCCAGCCGCCGGCTGCCGTGACCCCCTGACCTCCAGCCGCCACCGCTCGGCCCGTGCGCGGCGCCGCCTCAGTTGGTGCTCACCGCCGAGTAGTTGAACTGCTCGGCGCGGCGGCGGCGGCAGTACAGCAGCAGAGCGGCCACCAGCAGCACCAGCAGCAGGCCGCACACGAGCACGGCCGTCACGATCAGGCTGGCCGACGGCCGCGGCGCCGGCGACGGCGGCCGCGCAGCACACTCGGCCACCACGTCTGTCGGCCGCACGGGCTCGGTCAGGTCGCGGAACGCCTCCCACGGACACTCGGCCGTGCAGTTGGGCAGCCGCAGCGGGTGCGGCTCGACGGTCGTGTCGTTACGATAGAAGAGCTGGACGAAGAAGGCGCCGGCCGGGTCACGGTGCAGCTCCACGATCACGCAGCTGGCCAGCGGCGGCGCGATGCCGTTGAAGACGCCGAGCGCGCCGAGGAGCGCCGCCACGCTGAAGTCGTGCGCAGAGTACATGAAGAGCTGGCGGTTGAGAGGCTCGAGCGTGCCGGCCACGGCGTCGCTCATGTGCTGGGTCATGTCGGCGAGCAGCGCGCCGCCGCCGAGTCGGCGCAGCTGCTGCGTGTGGCTGAACAGCTCGAACGCCACGTCGCTGATGGGATGCAGCAGCTGCGGGTAGACAGTGCTGTTGTAGGCGGGCAGGCGGCGGCGGGCCCACTCGGGGATGGCCAGGCCGTGGCGGTCCTCGATCCACAGAGTGTCGTACAGGCCGGTCAGCTTCTCCACGCAGCCCAGCGTCGCGTCCACGCCGCGGAGATAGTCAAACAGCGCCGCGTACTTGCGGTTCAGCTGCCGCATGTACTCGGAGGAGTCGAGCGCTCTGCGCGCCTCCCGGTACCGCTCGCAGGCGTCGATGAAGCGCAGTTTGTAGTCTTGGCTCTTGGGCCGTGTGTGTACGGGGATCGGCTGCCAGGCGAGCTCGGCGCTCCAGACATCCCGTCCCTGCGGCGGGTACAGGGCGGCCAGGTTCACCTGTGCCGACATCAGAGTGCGGTCCACGTCCGACGACTCGACGTGTGTGTAGTTCCTGTGGTAGAGCGGGTGGAGGAAGCCGGCGTAGCGCCGGCGCAGGAAGCCGCCCAGCTCGTACTGGTTGTTCTTGCCCTCGTTGGTGAGCTGGCCGGGCCCCTGCCACCAGTGGGCGGCGTTCGTGTCGTTCGGGTAGAGGTAGATGGGCGATCGCGCGCCGTGCCGGTACAGCACCTGCACCAGCCGCAGTGTGGTGGTGTTGTGAGCCGACAGACAGCAGACGGCGGCGGACAGCACGCCCAGCACTAACACCGACACACGCATCACCGAGAGCGAGGGAGATCGCTGGAATGTACCGGTACCTGGTCCCTGGAACGAGGAGGAAAGCATATATAATACACAAAAACAACAATCCAATTACCCTTGATCCATGTGGGTAGCGTTATTAACCTTTACTTCACAAACCAACCATCTCCCAGTGAAGAGCCAATATACCCACCTTACATACATAATACGCATTCGCTTAGGACCGGTAACGGGTGGTTCTTAATTTTACAATATGCCGAGGGCGAGATATCCCTTTAGCGTTAGCACGTGAGGGTGGTATGACATTTCAGCTAAATGTTATTTGATCTGGGAAACATTTCTGCCCCGGACCGAAATAATTTCCCAAGGTTTGGAGGAAGACAAAAAAATCGTGCAAATAGTATGAGTGAAAAATCCTAAAGAGTGAAAGTAAAGAGTGAGAAAAATAACAAGAGTGAAAAAACAAGAATGAGATAAAAAGAGTAAAATAACAACAGTGAGAAAAACAAGAGTGTAAATAAAGAGTGAAAAAGCGGCATATGGTGAATTTCATACCACACTTGGACCGGAATAATTGTTTTGGACTTCGGTCCGTGCTTGAATTTTCCGCCCCCGACATTCGGTCTCGGGCGGAATATTCAACCTAAATTTTCATCTTAACCCGCGCACTGCAGGGGGGTTGATTTCCGCCCCCCTCAGGATTTTTAAGGAGTGGGAAAAAGGCGGGCGCAGCGCCGAATATTTCGTACACTCTTTGGGCATAATTAACCACACTTTGGTAAAGTTTTAGATTGAGGTATTCAGGTCAGGTCACAAGTCATGTCAAGTTGACTCAATTCAAAAATGTTTGCCGTTGTGCAAAGCCACAGTCCTTTTTCGAAACGTTTTGAAACTTGCAAGGAATTTCATAAGAATATAGTACTACAATTGGATTATCTCGTTTTTCGTATGGTGAACAAAGTCAGGTAATTTCCTGACATCCCCATTAAAGTGATGGGAATAAACAAATGTTTCCCTTTCATAAATATGCATTGGATCAGGTAATTCTTTAGAATAATGCTATTTGCTAATTCTAATGATCAAGGATTTGTTGGTCAGTGATCTTACAAGGTTCATGGGGTATCTGAGGTCATCAAGCAATGATTTGCTAATACTCTTGATAGAAAACAGAGATAGAGACGATTATAGTTGACAGAATGTTGTTCGTCTAGTCCTGGCGCGTGCCATATGCAACATGACTACTTGGGTCACCAAATGACCTTGACTTAGGATATTTTGAAGTTTGACTTACAGGTCAAGCGTAATTATGTTTCAAAGCGATCAATGGAACAACGATGGGCGTCAATCTTTAACCCCTATTCTTTTTAGAGTGACATGCTTATTCAACGAATAACGTTTTGCTAAGAACGTATGTTTTGACTTCCATGACTTGGGCTAAAATATGATCTGAGATCAATTTTGAGGCTCCATGGATTGCAAATTTCAAATGGCTATCAGTTGTTTCTCTAATTGTTTGCTCCTAGCTATCATAAGTTCCGAGATATATTGGGGGTTCTGGACAGAGTCTAAAGGTCTAAAGGAAAATCTGACATTTGGGACATGGTGACTCATGTGACCTGATTAGAAAGGCACAAATACTTTCGATAGAGCTTGCCTAGAGCTATTAATGCGTTTTCCGCTTGTGTCCGTTGCGTAGTTTTGGAGATTCAGGGGGGGCGGAAATCAACCCCCCTGCAGTTCGTGTTCGGCGCGAACCCCCTGCAGTGCGCGGGTTAAGCACGATAAACCACTCTAAAACTTCGTATATGCAACCCAACGCTCAATAATGAGTCATATGTCACGGTCAAGGTCACCTATTTTCACAATCGTATGAGTTTATGACACTGAATCATGCGACTGAAATGTAAATGTGCCGCCTTACATAGCACCATCTCTACCTTTTGATACTTTCATGTCCGTTATTGACGTTATCAAGATCGTAGCAATGTATTGTAAGCTCTGCCACAAACTATGTGCTATGTGGACCGACCACTTTTTACCTTTGAAAGGTCATTAGTTAGTAGCCGTTGAAGATATTGACTTGAAACTCGCTACAAATATTTAAAACACTAGTGTTTCCTACATATATTCAGGGTTTTTGAAAATGACCACAAGCTTTGAAAATATTTTCAAAAATGTAATTTTGAGTTTGTGAATTTTTGAACATCCCGTGATGCAATAATGCAAATTTTTATATATCTGTTCGATAGTATCATTAGCTGTTATGCGATATTTTTAAAATGTATTTATCTTAACCCTCGTACCGACGGGGGGGCAGACATCCGCCCCCCCCCACTGGTTTTTCCGGACTAGCGGGAAAACGGCGGCGCGTAGCGCCGCCAAATTTTGTATAGCTGTTAGGGCATCAATAACCCACACTTTCTAAAAAATGACTTCCTAACTTTCAAGGTCACGTTGTCAGGTCACATTGAATGACCTGACCTCAAGTCACGTTGTAGGATAACTCTTGCGAAGGCCACAGTGGTTGAACCAAAACAAGTTTGAAACTCACAGATGGATGTGTAATGGCCTTCGATATTACAGGTTGTTATCTTGATTTTTTATATCCGGTGGACGAGGTGCATGTCAATTTTGTTACAACCTCCCATTATAAGTTTATATGGGAGAAAATTTGAAATGCAGCACCAATCGACAAAAACCTGGCTAAATGTGGTTCATTCTCCTATCACTATTCTGAAGCAACAGTATGAAGAATGCAAGTTGTTATTTTCTTCCAGTGACCTCGGTTAGTTAAATCCAAACTGTGCCCAAAGGTCAGATGGTTTTTGTACAATTAACTCAATGTTACGTAAGATAGATACTGTGGTTTCACCAATTCTGTTTTCTCTGTCAAAAACTCCATCGATAAGACAATAAATTGACCTTGACCTTGACATGACCTTCAGGTGCAGGTCATTTTTTTTTAGTTTGACTAGCCTAATCATACGGATATATGGTTCGATTCGCCGTGGTCGATGAAAAACGATTTATGGCAAAATGATGCTCTACCTTTACCTGCCATTCGGTGGGGGGGGGGGGGGGCGAAAAACGCCCTCCCCAGGGATTTCCACAATGAGCTCACCAAACGAACAGGCTATCAACGGCCAAACTCGGGTACTTATCGTACATTAATTGCGTCTTCATGCAAATTTAAAAAAAAAAATCGTACGAAATTTTCGAGTTATATCGAACTTTAGTGATGTCACTACACACACTTGCGCAAATATTCAGCTAAGCTACTAAACAGGCTGTAATAAATAGACCATTCCTTAAGCAAAATTGCAATTCAAAACGTCAAATATAGCAAATTGCAAGGGGTAGAAAATTGGCTATCTCCGTATTTTTTGAAAAAATTGTGAGATTTATGACCCCCAAAAAAACATTTTTTTTGGGAAAACAATCAACATTAAAAACATTAAACATTTAAAAAAAATCAAAAAAAAAACGAAGATAATGTAAGAGACCCAGCATATTTACATTAACCAAACCGAATTTCAAAGCCCTATCTCTATTTTGGAATCACTGATTGCTTCCCAAGAATGATGCAACCTTCATGACGTCACTTTTTGAAAGTAATTTTGGGGCTTTATAGACCAGATAATAAAAAATAAGTTGTACCACTGATGTGCTGAGACACACTGGATATATACAAGCGGCATTTTATTTTACCTTATGTATATTTTCAAATCTGGACTCTTACTGACCTGACTGACCTTATATCGGGTCAGATCTGGAAAAATGCTGCTATAATCGAGTTTTGTAAATAACCCAAAAACAATATTGTCGCAGATCCTCTTGCAATTAGCTGACCCTTGATATTGACTTGACCATTGACCTTATGCTCCATTTTCTTTTCACTTTGCTTATACGGAGGATGCACATACATTGAAAAGCACTCTTGTCGATTTTCGTCTCAATAATACGGCCTTTGGATGTGAAGTATGCCAAAAAACTAAAAGACTCATTTTGACCTTTACCTACTGTGAACTGACAATATGATTGCTATTATAACAAATTTCGAGTACGCTTAAGAGTGAATCGTTGAGGGACTTTCGATTGCCGTATTGCGCGTCTCACTGCGTTATTGGTTCGGGAGATAAGGTGTGGTGGGGGGGCGTTTTTCGCCCCCCCGCCCCAGCGATGGCGTTCGGCTGAGAACCCCAGCCATGACCGGGTTAAAAACTTAAAATTATTAACAAACAACTTTTTCAGTAAAATTAAAGCATTTTGACCTATCGCTGACCTCTGGAGGCAGGGCGTAGGGAACTCATTTCAAGGTTGGGCGGGGGGGGGGGCAAAATGGCATTGTGAAGCGATTCTTCCAGGCCACTCCAAGCGTCATGTAAAATCGAAAATGTTGGGCAGATGCCCCCTGCCCCTACCGCGGGATGCTCTGGAGCCTTAACTACTTGAAACGTTGAATTCATAAAATCTGAGGACGAGTAAGCGAAAGAGTGTTTCAAGAACAGTTGCAGTGCTTTTTTCGGATTGCTCTAGCTATGTCAGTTACTGAGCTATAGCCCGATTAGTGGAAGCCAGTGCCAATTTACTCGAAATATGGGGAAAATTTGATCTTTTTTTACCTCTTGTGACCTCAATAATGGACCTGATAAAAAATAGTAGTAATTTCGAATAGTACTTCGTCACGCCCTACGCACGCCGTTTTCCGTTCTCGCTACGTTGCGTAGTTTTCGAGATCTCTGGGGGGGGGGCGGTTATCCGCCCCCCCGTCGGTTCGAAGTTGGCTCAGAACCCCGTCGGTGCGAGGATTAATTAAGAACTGTATTTTTAATGCAGGTACGTCCTAGTTTGTCTCGATTTTTTTAGGAAGTGACGTCACTATGACGTCATTTTCGCGTGACACATAACCCCAAAATTTCCCGTTTGCTGACATGGGTCAAAATGATGCACGTAAAGGTACCGAAAGTTTGGCGTCGATATACGCATTCGTTCTCGATCTATTCCAAATATTCCTCAGGGGGAGGGGGGGGGGGCTACAAAAGCCCTCCACATAGTGACTCGCGAGTTAAAAACGAATGGAGCACCCTTACCTACTCCATGTCAAAAGACTAAATGTTATTTACTCTGTGAAGCCTTATAATAATTAATGAATAGTAGCATTTACCCCCAAAAAGCAATACAACATTGTGACCAATAAAAAGCTCTATCAACGTTACGACGAAGAAACATATCCTATTGACAGGTGTGCGCTGTATTTAGCAGTGATTCTATGCTACGATAGTCAAAGGTGCGATGCCACTGTACGGATGGAAAGGTGGAAAACTAGCTTCAAATTCAATGCAGTATAATTTTATTTTATTTTAAATTTTGACTTGAAATTGCACATTTGTTTTACAAAACATAAGCACATTTTCGTAGACAATCCCGTTGATATAATTAAGAGTTAAAAGATCATGGTAAAAGACGGGGAAGGGTCGACACCTAGCTCCAAAGTTGCAAGGGCGTCGCCTCCACAGGCCAAAAGTTGAGGGGGAGAGTTGCCCCCATTGCCCCCATGGTTCCCACATCCCTGTTTACGACATTCAGACCAAACAGAACAAACAGTAAGATAAGCGTCACGTCACGAGCGTCTCGTTTATCGGTTACTACACTCTTAACGCTGCCCCACACTGAGCCTCGCATGCGGGTGCGAGTCTGCGGGGTGGCAGATATTGTACTCAATTTGAGGTAGTTGGGTCGGAGTGGCGGGCGTCTTGCGTGTCAGAAAGGTTGCAGACTGACACGCCAGGGCCCAGATGGTTATGTGTCAAAACCGTAAATTTAATTATTTAATTTTCGAGAAACGCTCGCAGGATGAAACCCATGCAGACTCGCACTGCTGGTCGATTGGAGCACACTCTGTGTGAGTTTCTCAATAAATAATACCAGTAAAGCGCCGTAGTTAGCGATGAACAAGCGAGCGCGAAGGAAATGTATGGTGAATTTCAACTCAATCGGACAAGTAGTTTCTGAGATACAAAAAGAGTGCGCACGTGCGCACGTGCAGATCCACCCACCCCTGACTTGTGGGAAAGGGGCGGCTGAAAGGTCCTTAGCCACACACTAAATTTGAACACAATTGGCTCAGTCGTTTCCGAGATATATAACAGAGGTGTACACGTGCGCACGTGCAGAGTCACCGCACCCCTGACTTGTGGAAAAGCGGCGACTGAGGGATCCCTAACCACACACCAAATTGGAAGACAATCGGTTCAGCCGTTACTAAGATATAGAATAGGGGTGTGCACGTGCGCACGTGCGCACGTGCAGAGGCACCGCACCCCTGACCTGTGGAAAAGCGGCGGCTGAGGGGTCCCTAACCGCACACCAAATTGCGTTTGCGTGCGGCGGTTGCGGGCGGCGTTTTGGGGCAGAGTTTGCGGGTGGCGTTTGCGGGCGGTGGTAGCGAGCGTCGTTTGCGGGCGGCGTTTGTGGGCCCGTTTGCGGGCGGCGTTTGCGGGTGGTGTTTGCGAACGGCGTTGGCGGGCGGCGGTTGCGGGCGGCGGTTGCGGGCGGCGTTTGCAGGCAGCGTTTTTCGTGCTGCGTTTGCGGGCGGCGTTGGTGGGCGGCGTTGGCGGTTGGCGGTTATTGCGCATAGCGCAAACATCCCTCTAGTCTGGTTAATAAAAGCAAAGAAACATAGCTACAAGAAATGACGTCATGAGTTACTTACACTTAGTGAGCCATAAGTCAGTCTAAAATAAAGACATCGATTTTAAATTTTGTTTGTGTATCGTTCATACTTTTTTGTCCTCTCATACGTGTTCCATTTTGCAATATCTTCCCCAAAAATTGGTTTAATGAAAAAAAAAATCCCGAAGAAATAATAATTATTTTTATTTTCTAGGGGTAAAAAACAAAAACAATCTTATATCCCAAACAGCCATTTAGAAGAAATTATTATTTGCGTTTTTTTAACAATTTCCTTACAAATTTGATTTTCTACGATTTGTCAAGCATGTATCCTTTTTCACCAAAAATGACGTGACATAACGTCATTAAAAGGTCATTATCTCCCAAAGTACTGCATCAATTTCATCAAAATGGTGTAGAAAAACGTAGGTATGATGCTCAAGAAGGTACGGTAAGTTTCACGTTTATATTTTACATAGTTTACGAGTTATCAAGAAAATCTGGGAGGGAGCAGATTTTGCTCCCCGTAGCGGGGCGTGGGCTTAAAGGGATCATACGACCTTTTTGAATGTCTTCTAATAATTTTCTGGAGGATGGAAGCGATGCAACAATATTTATCGAACGTTATTATCCCACTTTTCACGAATTTTGATATAATAAGCTATTTGATAAGCTTTGTTATTCTACATTCAGATATAATCAGCACTAGCAATTCTGGTCAAATGCAAAGAATAGAAAACATTTCTCTCATAAATGGGCAAAAATGAGGCTATATTGCGCTCTGAATACCAAACAATGCACAACGTAAAACACGTGGTTGTTAAACAAAGTTCGGTTGCAATTGCCCGAATTCATGTGCGCTGGCAATCGTCGAAACATTTCTTCAACACTGCCTACTAAATTATATAACAGACCAAGAACTCGATCGAATGTTGGAAGCAGGGACGTATGCATGCCGGTCACTCAGCCGAACATAATCGCCTAAAATACAAATGGTTTCTAATGCAGATCATCTTTCAACTGATTTCGCTAATGACGGTGCCATAGAGTTATGTGCTGCATACTTTAACTGCTATTTTTGAGGGCTTTAGAATGACCCGACCGAGGGGGTCATTCCCTTCAATCCTTTTGTATTGGGCGATTGATTCAACTATTATTGGAAGATACTTGGATCTCGATATTAAGTAATGACTATATATCTGATTTGCATGAAACTGAGTAATGTAACAACTAGTTATTAACCAAATTTTGCCCTTTTCCGCTATTTGGGACCCATTGCAGGAGATACGAAAGAAAAAGCACGGGTTTACGTGTTTTATTTCTACGGCTCTAACCAGGAAGCACTTATTTGCGTGGAACGCTTACGAAGTTTGAACTTGATTTTTGTATACTTAGACATTTTCAAGCTTTATTAATAAAATTGCAATATAACTTAGCCTCGTGTACCAAACTGCATTGCCACCGCCAATCAAGTGGAAAAAGGTCTTATGATTCCTTTAACTAAAGTAACGGAGTAACGGACTAAAGTAACTTCCGTTAAATTTGTCGCAAAGTAACGGAGTAATGAGTAACGGAACTAATTTTATGAGTAACGGAGTAACGAGTAACGGCACTACTTTTTTAGTAACGATGCCCACCTCTGGGTACGATACACATCCTGCATGAGCAAAAGTGAGATTTTTGGCAAAGATCAAGGTCAAGATCAAACAAAGGTTCACTATGCACAAAATCAGGACTGCAGAGTCGGTCGGAGATTTTGGTCGGAGTCGGAGTCAGAGCAGGGCCTCGGCCAAGGATTCTCACTGGGGGGGGGGGGGTGCAGTTACACAAATGTTGTTAAGCATATGGTTAAGTGCAGGCACGTAGCAATGACTTTTTTCTTCTAAGGGAGGGGAAGGGCACGTCAGTCATATTTCGTTTGTCAGCCAAATGTTGTTGACGAGTGGGGGGTGGGGGTGGGGGATGGTCAGTTCGTCAGCAGATTTTATATAGCGTAAATTGTTTTGCTCGGGGGGGCAGGCTACCGTCCCAAGGGGCGCAGCCTAGATTTTGCGATGGGGGGGGTGGGGCACACCGAACCTGACAACCGAATGGGCCCCCTAACATTGGCTGAAATGCCCCCCCCCCCAATGTTTAGTTCACTTCATTAGAGACCACGCACCACTCCATGTGATACTTGACGTGTCGGCCATAGCCCATGTCAGGACGGCAGCAGGGCCCACCGCGCCACTTCAGTCCACGGAGACGATGGGCCCCTTTCAGACCCGAGATTGCGGCCCTCTCAGCCGCGACGGAGGGGGGGGGGGCATTTTGCCTCCAAGAATTTTGCCCCCCCCCTGGCTGCGCCCCTGACGTCCCCTATCCCCCCTAGTACGTCACAGAGGCGAGTACATGCATTATTGCGCACTCGTACGCACTCTACATACATAGGTTAGCGTACGGATACATAGTTGGAAGACCAGCATGAATGTTCAGATTCCACAGGGATCCTCTCGGGCGATTCTTGATCTCTGATATCTGGAATCTCGGATTCCATTGAGGATTCACTAAGATTCGCCTTCCAATTTGTTCGATGATCCGCTGGGTTATATATCCATCTTCAACATTTGTCTGTTGTTTATTGGGTCTTAAGGCGCGCCCGCACCTTTGGGTCAATTTGCACCCAACATTTTTTTTTTTTGCGTTTGCGTTCAACAATTTTCCACATTTGCTCGATGGATCCGAAGGATCCCCAGTTAGCCCATTTTCCGCACAGGATCCCAGTCCGCCATTATAGATATGTATTTTTCGGCACCCAAATTAAGTAATTGTGAAGTACTTTTCAATTAGTTGTATTGAATAGCAACAGGTGATATAACTTAACCCGCCCGACATGTGGCTCGCATTTTCCTCGCCCGACTGGGGAGGGGGGGGGTGTGGTTGAACACCCCCCTCTAACTCGGCCCCATTGGCCGTAGACCCAAAACAAAAACATTTTCGAACGTTATCAAAATCATTTCGAACTTATTTCAGATTTTTTTCCGTCTCACGTCAAAACTCAGGTCCACTAGAGGTTCATCGAAGGCCAAATTTAAGTTTTAGACCACTCCGCTCCAGAAAACCCCCAAATATCTCGGAAACGATGCTATTTAGAACAAACGTTCAAAACTATCGTTAGCCATTGAAGTGTGGTGGCTTATCGATGTATGTCCTCAAATTGACCTCAGGTCAATAGATTTCAGGCTTCTAGAGTTTAAAGCTAAAAAAGAAGCTGATTGTGGCAAAAAATATTTTCGAAATAACTTCTTACCTAACAGATAACCCATACTTTACGTCCATCGTGTTTGTCTCGTCAAGGCGGCGTCGAAAGTATGGCAAATTTGATCATGTATAGTCCACTTAAAAAAAAAATGACTCAGGTCAAGGGTCAGTGGTGACCAAGTAGTATGTGCATATCAAGTGATTGTGTCTCTGACGAGACTCAACACACTGGTGAAAGTTCGTTCTCTATCTTCATTATGGCAGAGTTGATTGACGATAAAGGTGTTGGTGACCTCGATGACCTAGATGAACCCCGTCGTTATGTTCCGTGAGCAAAACTGCAAGATCAATGCCCTAATATCTATATGATAAGACATCATCCAGAAGGAAATCGCCGACTTGATATCGTCGACAAGAAAGCATTTCGATATTTTCTCATTGCTATAGATGGGAGCATCGCAAAATTGACCCGACCTAAGGTCACCGATACAAAAGATTCACATAAATATACATTTGTAGATATAGATGACTTTAAATGTAATCCTGGAAGTTGAATATCGATCCCTTAAAAACTGTAGTTATGGCACGACGCAAACGTTTTTAGGTAGGTCCACTTGACCACCTTTGGTGACCTGAACACTGACACCAAAACTGAATTTTCGCAAATTCCGGAAAGAATCAGTGAATATTTATGGCCCAAATTTGGGGCGCTACGCGCCCGCCGTTTTTTCGTTATCTTGATTAAACATGAGGGGGGTTAAGGGTGTTCAAACACCCCCCTCAGTGGGGCGCGGGTTAAGTTAGATTTTGTCAAGAAATACTATAATTGTGGTGTAATCTATCAGTCGGATCCTATCAGATTCAAGATACATTAGGATCAGATCCATTTGCATTGCTTATTATGGGATCCAAGATCTGTTGCCAAATTTATTTGAGGGATCCACTGGGATCCAAGATCCACTGTTGTATTTTGTCGTGGGATCCAGTGGGATCATAGATCCAACATCGCGTTTTGTCGAGAGATCCTCTGGGATCATAGATCTTTCTTCCAGATCCATGCACATGTTTGGTAATGACAAACATAAGTGTAAAACAAATATAATTGTATAATAGTACAATAGTGAAGCTGAATAAAAAATACTAAATTAAAACACACATCATCGAAAGTCTACACAAGTGATGTTGATTTTTTAAACAATTGGGGGGACCGAACAGGAACGGAGCGAAGGGGTCCGCCGGCGCCAATAGCTTTACCAATACAGCTAAATCAGTCGAACATTAACACACTTCCCGAAGGAAGATCTAAGCAGCTTATAAAAGGGATAATTCGTTTTAAAGCAGTTTTTAACCCGGGCCCTGCTAGTGCTCGGCGCCAGCTTAGTCGTGTCAGGGGAGGCATTATAGGAGATCGTTCACTGGAGATACATGCAGGTGAGGGAGTTAGGATAGTACGTTGTTAAGTTTGATCGGGTCCGGTGACGTTGTATCCGGGCCACTGTGAATGCTGTCTATACTTTCATCAAGTGTCTGCTGTTGAGTAAACCAAGTTTGGCGACAGATGCAGCGAGATTTTATTATTGAAGCTATAATTAGTTATACTGTAAAATGTCTAACTAAACTATTACATAATCAACCCTCGCCCTGGTGGTGTGTGTGTGTGTGTAGGGTCATTTCGACCCCCCCCCCGGAGGTTTTTCCGGAATAGCAGAAAAACGGCGGCGCGCAGCGCCGCCAAATTTTGTACAGCTGTTTGAACATTAATTGCCCACACTTTGTCACAAATTTGACTTCAAAGTCATCCCAGGTCCGGTTACCAGGTCACTTTAAAAGACATTGTCTTCAAAAATGTTTGTGATCGTGCCAAAGCCACAGTTTTTGTCCAAAAGATTTGAAACTTGCAGGATTTCATAAGATCATAAGTACCTACAATCGGTGTATCTCAGATTTTTTGCATCGGTGATCTAAGGTCAGGTATTTTTTTTGACCACCCATTATAAGTGAATGGGAAAATAAACAAATGCTTCCTATACAGAAAATATGTTTTGGATCAGGCTTTTTCTTTCAGAACCATGTATTTTAGAGAATTCTGGATGATCAAGGTGCAATTGTTGCTCAGTGTTGCTACAAGGTCATCTGAGGTCATCTGAGGTCAGGTTTAGGTTTAGGTTTAGGTTTAATGGGCAGGATTAGACTAGGTCTATTTGGAGCCCATGTCCCTTTAGCGGTGACTAGAAAAGAGGATTTCGTCTCCGCCGAGGACCCGGTATCTGGTCTAGTTTGCTTTTGAAGGCATTTGTTGTGTTGCTGATTAACAACATCTTCGGGTAAAATTGTTCCATCATCACGACTCTATTAGTGAAAAACTTGGCTTCTTGCCTTTGAGGATGAGGACGCTTCTTCAGCCAGCTTTAGGTGATGTCCTCTTGTCCTGGTGTTTGTGTTTAGTTAAAAAACTGGGATTGGGTCTACTTTCAGTTTACCTGTCATGATCTTTTGAAGGTTTCAATTAAGTCTCCTCTGTTGCTCTCTCTTTCATCCAGGTATGTTCAAACGTTTGAATCCTTTCTTCATTATGTAATAGCCGGACTTCTTTTGACGAGCTTGGTCGCCCTTCGCTGAACCTCTCTAGTGCTTGAAGTCTGTTGCATGTAGGGATCAACGGCTTGGCAGGCAAAATCGAGTGAGGTCTGACGTAGGGAGGGTAGGACTATCTGAAATTTGCCACAGTCAGTCTGTCAAAAGGCATTCCTGAGCAGTCTAGCGAAGATATTTGCCTTGGTTGCAGCTTTCTGGCAGTGAAATGTGGGCTTGAGAGAGTCAAACTATATGGATTCCCAGATCCCTTCGGTTGTTGTGTCTTGGCCAGTGTCTTGACTTGTCCTGCAGGTGTTTCATTTGGTAGTCTGCTTAGGCTCCTTAGACGTTCCACAGTGAATTCACTTTGGGAATTTGTCTATATTTAAAGTCAAGGAAGCCAGTCACTTAGACCATTTCCAAAATGTTTAGTCATCTTGACAGTTACTTGGATCACTTGAAGTCGTGGAGTAGCCTGATTTACATTTTGGTATCATTCAGCAAAACATTTTTACTCTACTTCTGACTGGGTAGGTATTCGTTAAATAAAGTCAAGAACAGGATCGGCCCTAAAACTACCCCTGTGGCGACACCACTTGTAACAGCACCCCAGCTGGAATGGCCATTACCTACAGACACTTGTTGTTTTCGGGCCTGTCAAAAAACTCGGTTCACCAGTTCATAGGTTACCTCTATACCATAGACCGCAGTTCTTTACAGTACTCTTGTGGGGGACGGTGTCAAAAGCCTTCCGGAAGTCGAGGAAGATGATGTCTAGGTTGAATCCGTTGTCCAATGTCCTGGTGCAGTCCTCCAGTGTTTCTAGAAGATTGGTGAGGCAGGATTTCTTTTGAGAAAGCCGTGTTGGTTTCGTGG
Organism: Semibalanus balanoides; assembly: GCA_014673585.1. Taxonomy (NCBI): domain Eukaryota; kingdom Metazoa; phylum Arthropoda; class Thecostraca; order Balanomorpha; family Balanidae; genus Semibalanus; species Semibalanus balanoides. Next base: position 55,863 of record VOPJ01002944.1, on the reverse strand, counting down.
ACTCAAAATGTTGTCTTCATCCATCATATTTAATAAGGTGATCTTCGAATTAACCTTTCTAGCACCTTGCATGGTTGACTAGTTAAACTTATTGGTCGGTAGTTGCCTGCTTTTTTTCTTGAACCTTTCTTGAAGATTGGAGTTATTCTGGCTATCTTCCAGTCCTTGGGGAGTTGCTGTCGGGTAAATGTTTTCTTAAATATGACATATAGGGGTACGCTAGGCGGCTTGCACAGTGCTTAGGACACTCGGTGGTATACTTCAAGGTCCCCAGCCTTGTCAAGTTTTCAGTTTGGCAGAGCTCTTCCTGCACATCCTGGACTGTGAAAGAAAACATCACTAAATAATTACGTCATCATCCATTGTGGGGTGAAGTCGGGTAAATGTCCATCTAATTCTTTCACAAACACTGACTGAAAAAAACTTTGGAAAACTTCTGCTGCTTCTTGATCTGTGGTGGTCTGTTCTCCAGAATCGCTTTCCAGATTACCAACTCTTATCAGCATCAGCAATGCTTTGCTAACTCTTGATAGAAAAGAGATAGAGACGAGCAGTTGACACCACTGTGTTCGTCTCGTCTGGCCGCATCGCCCCATATACAACATGACCTACCCGGGTCACCAAATGACCTTGACCTGAGGTCAAATTTCGAAATTGACCCTTACCAGGTTAACAAGTATATGTTTCAAAGCGCCTCGACGATACAAACACGATGGTGTTAAAATCATTGCTCTATCATTTTTCGATAAAAAGTTATTCATGAAAAAAAAAATCCACCCAAAACTGCATTTTTGACCTTTGATGACCTCTGCAGCCTAAACTATTGATCTGAACTCAATTTTGAGGACACCCAGTGCAATTGCAAAGTGAATGAGCTTTCCATTTTTGTTCTCTGTTTGTTTCTAGCTATCATAGTTCACAAGATATACGGGGTTGTTCGAAGCAGTCCTAGAAAATGTGAAATTTGACCTTTGATGACCTCTGATGACCTCAATATTGACCTTAGCTAAAAATGGTCTCTGTAACTTCAAATGTACATGTTGAGAGCTTTCAAGCATTTTTTCTCACATCTTTCTATCCCTTTTTGCGTTAGAGGGGGTCATTTTGACTCCCCACTATGGCAAAGTCGTCTTGGAGGCCCACCAGGGCGCTGGTTATAAATGTGATATTTTCTATTAATTAGTACCTAAATATATTATAGGGATTAACTAATAATTTATAGTGGACTATTGGCCAGTACGGCCAAATTATGGAATTGAGTCACTGTGATAGTGTGCTTTGCCATACATATGAGGTGATGGTGAAGGACCGTGAACCAGTCTGCAAAACGTGAAAGGTTTCAACAATATCAATATCTTGTCAGGGCAGGGTTAGCACCAACACATCAATATTGGGGCAGCCTTGAAAAAATTGTTAGTTAAAAAAAAATAGGTTCAAACACTCGGACCCCCCTAGCGTTTTTTTAGATGTTTCAAAACTTACTATTTCATCACTAAAGTATTGACTCATTTGGGACATTTCTGCATGTTTCTAGACACTATTCTGTTCTGACTCTTACCGTTACAATTCTAACCGGAGGGAGAGTTTATCACCGCGTTTATTTTAACACACGCCAAGCGCCATTTTGGTCCGTATCCTCTGCAGTTCAAGAGTCTGTGTCAACTGCAACGCAACTATTCCAGTGCTACCAATTCTAGAGATTTTGCCATTCTAAGATTTTATGTCAAATCTCTTTTTTTCTCTGACAAATTCCAGAAAAAAAATATAAGGGATTTTTATAGGTTTTTCCGATATATTAATAGAAAAATAAATCACTCTACAGCGCCACTTCCCGTACATATAACAAAAAACAAACAAAACAAACAAACAAAACTGCCTGACCTGACCTATACCTACCTAAGGATAATTGAAATAGCCATAAAAGTCTGATCGAGACGAAACCTAAGATAATATATAGCCATTCAAGTCCGATCGAGACGTAAACCTAAGATAATAATAGCCATTAAGTAAGATCGAGACGAAACCTAAGATAATATATTAGCCATTAAGTCCGATCGGACGAAAACCTAAGCATTAATTATCGCCATAAAGTCTGATCCCAAGACGAAACCTAAAATAATATATGGCGTAGTCGATCGATAAAAAAAATAAAATTGGCGAACAGGCTGTAGCGGAAAAATATCGTCATGTGGTAAAAAAACGCGTCTGGAATTAAAAAACCATGTGGCAGAAGGCGTCTGGAATAACAAAAACCATGATGCTCGCCAAACCTTGGTTATACAGCTGTTGCGTAAACAAAGTTTTAGCGACGGGAGGCACGGTGAGCGGTGAGAAATTAATTATTGAAATTAAAATTAGTTATTAGTGTAAAAGATGTCTTCTAGGGCAGCCATCTGTACTCTACTAACCTGTGACATTCAACCACACACATGACGGTAATAATTATAGGGATTAAACCTAAATAACTAGGTAGGGGACGTCGAGTGATAGCCAAAAAAAATGGGTAGCCGGTAAGATTATTTGGGGAACTTACACCATTCTGATCCAATATGCACTAATATAAAATATGATTCTGCTGACTACCCTCAGTCAACAACATTTGGCTGAAGACCTTGGTCTGATCTGGGAAATCCTGGCTCTGCTCCCCCAAATGGGGCAGGATTTATGCTGCACCAAATATCTTGTTAACGTTCCTGCCACTTTCTGCAGACTGGGACGTGAAGGACTAGAGTGTCACCACGATCTGAAAACTACTAGGGACAAACCCAGGTGCACATGTACTTTAACATGGGACCATATTAGTAAGGGAAGTTGAGTTGAAAATTACTAGGGACAATGTCCCTAGTGTCCCAAGTGACAGCCTTGCCCAGTGGTAGCGAACGCCCAGGTGAAAGGATTTAAAAACTGAAACAGCTGGGATAGGTGTTGATGACGGTAGGTAGCTTATTAAGTGGCAGCAGCTGAATAGGTTTCTATAAAAATGATAACATTTTAAAGTATCGTGCAGCTACCGTAGCATACGCGCAACGCAACCCAAACTTACCCAATTATTTTGCAGTTTGAGTCAAGCTCAAGTGAGTCGAGTCCGAATCCCAACTGTATCTGCTGCTGAAGTGCGTAGATGAGTAAATAGAAACAGCTGATCTCCCTCAAGAGTTATTTGTCAGATGAATCGTAATCAACGCGCCATTACTGTAAAATTAAGCAAATTTACTTAATATCAATGCCGGAACTAAAAAGAGGCTTAAATGAGTATATTAAGTTACCTTGGCTTAAATGAATCATTTCTATAATTTTTGTCGTTTTCATTCGTAGTGAAGCGTAACTAATGATTAAAATGCTCAGATACCATTTCGTACTAGTTTATACAATTGAAGGGTTCTTGATGTTCCGTCATCAACATCGCGCGCCGGTTTGAAAAAACACTGGCGTCCCCGCCAAATTGAATGAATTCTTTGCAGTGGTTACTGGTTGACGTACGTATTTTGTCCGTTAGTAATTAAAGTATGATGGGGGCTGTTGAACATCAAAGTGTTTCTGCAGATCTTAAAGCAAAATCTTCATTCCTTTCTTCTGATATTGTCTATAGTGGTCTCTGACGGGTTTTCTTTCGTTGCCTGTTTAGCTTGCATTTTAATAGCTCATTTTTCATGGCATCACTCCAGAACGAAGGATTTTGTTCATCTTTGTTTTTGTGTATGTGATCATGGCCCGTGGTCGAAAATTCATATACAAAATTGCTTAATGCACTAAAACTTGATCAGTTATTTTGTAAGGTCATTGAAAAATAATTCTCAACATGAATGGATTAAATGTGGATTAAATTGTGCATTGTGATGGATTGATCATGTTTTGGACATTATCAGGAGTTATTACTGTTCTTTATGTAATGGTTTTATTCATTTTCTTGATCTAGGTATATATGGTAAACGCTGCTGATAACGCCCACCTTTGGACCAAGCATTTCTGGGCGTAATAACAGACAGGTGCTTTACCCAAAGTTCCAAATATGGTCACTTTAACAACCATAAAGCACATTTGATTATCACCCAAGGTATTAATCAGTCATCAAAATATATTAGTTAATGCTAGCCTGCATGTTCTAGAATTTTTCCTCAAGGCCTGTGCAGTGTGCGGAGCCTCCACTGTGCCATGGCGCAGCCGGTCTCACACATGAGATACAGAGAAAAAATGTGCAGCACTGTGGCTGCTTGCACACGTGAAGAGCCGGCAGGAGTAGGCCACATGATAACTTAGAGCACGCTGAACTGGGCGTTATAACCAAAGTGTAGGCGTTATTAGCGGAGTTTCTGCCTATACTTTTACACAGGAAATTCTGTATCAGTCCATTTTTGCATAATTAGCGGCTGGGCGCATTAACCGTGGTGCTATAAGCGGCACTTACTACATGTATATATTTATATATGCTTATCAATGTCAGTTACATGTTTTCATTCTTTCCAGGAATACAACACATTCTGCCAAATTTATGAAACCAATATGGATACACTGTTGAGTGTATCTATGTCATTGCTCGGTGAGTGAGTTTGTTTTGGTTAGCTCAGTGTTATAAGTTCAGCATAGCAACAGCATTCTTATTTGCTTAAAATCTACTGAATTGTTTGCATGTATCACAGTATCTTTCAGTTTCATGTATCGACAGTCATGTAGGTATGTACAGCATCATCTCACAGTTTCTTTCTTCCACATGTTTTTTACTATGCAGTATCCAAACCGATTTGCTGTTACATCCTACTCTTAATTTTGTCACTATAAAGATGGTTGTGCAGGCCAGCAAAGTAGGCTTGCATTGCCATTACTGTAATGCTGCGTATTTGCTTTGTTGTTGATGCACCGTGTTTCAATGAACCGGTCTCTGGACTATGTTTGCCAACACTGACCCACTGTTGGTTCTCATTGATGGCGTGCAGGCCAGGCGGCCAGCGGTGTTCCGCAGACGCCGCCGCCGCCAGCGCGCCGGCCGCTGGCCAACTTGAACAACGTGTGCGCCACGCCCGACTCGTGCGGAGCAGCGGGGCGGCGCCGGCCGGGCGAGCGGCGCCGCTCCGAGACCGACGACACGCCGCCCACGCCCATGACCAACCTGAAGCTGCTCACCAACATCGCTGCCTCGCAGCGGGCCGGCACGCGCAAGACGCTGTTCGCCGCCGACGCGCCAGTGGAGCCTAAGCGCGCGACGATGGAGGCCGCCGCCGGCTGGCCGCGCGCCCAGCCGCCGTTGACGCCGCGCGATGACGAGAACGCGCCGCCGGCCTGGGAGCCGCCGGCCTGGGGGCCGCTTGGCACGCCCGTGCAGCACGGCACACCCGTGCAGCACTACCACAGTGTGTTCGACACGCCTGTGTCCCAGGACGTGGCGCGAGCCAAGCGGGCGCAGGGCACGTCCAAGGGCCCGCGCTGGAGGCGGCGGGCCAGTGACGTGCTGCCTCTGCCGTCCGCCGGCCAGTCGCTGGCGGTTCCGCCGCCTCCAGTCGGCTTCACAGTGGCTAAATCACGCAAGGAGAAGTCGCTATCGGTACTCTGTGCTAGGTAAGATCGGCCACACTTATTTGTTTGTTGTTTGATTCGATTTTGATGTTTATATTCATTTGATTTTATATTGTTTGTTGTTTGTATTGTTAACTCGTACGAACAAAACGCACAACCGTTGATCATGTGCAATGCGCGATCATCGCGATCATCGCTATCAATGCGCGATCATGTGCGAGGTAGGTATGCTGGCTACCAACACAGCGCATCACAACTGCATATATACTGAAGGTTTTCTAAATTAATGTTGGTCAATGCAGCTTCGATTTCATCTGCATGCCTATTATAAATACATGTCGTTTATCTAATAATGTTATGGCCGGTGGTCGTCATGCGGTCACAAACATTTTGTGTACCTCAAAAACCCAATATCTGTTATATGTTTGCATTTTTACTTGCTGTGTTGTAGGCTTAGTGTTTCGTCTTCTTTCTTTCAGGTTTTTAGATATTTATCCTCTTGATGTGGGTGACGACGAAATAAGCCTACCTCTGGACGAGACTGCTCTGATTTTGGGAACTGAAAGGAGGAGGATCTATGATATAGTGAACGTGCTGGAGAGCTTGCATTTCTCAATTAGGGTGAGTCCGGTTTTAGCATTGGTGGTAAAAAATCAGTTTTAGTGCAAAAGAGCATTGTGTACTTTATATTGGTGACTGGTGCTCGTGTATTAGCTTAATTGTACTTTATCGATGTTGTTGTTAAGTCCCAATGACAGATACATTTTTTTTCTCAACTTGTTGCAGTACTTTTAATTAGTACTTGTACTTCAAATATTTGTATCAGTAATGTGAAATAATTTGAATATGATTGATATATGCTAGCGTTGCATTTGCGATAGCTCACATGTATAACCCTTATGACCGCCCATCCACTCTTCTCACCCCCCCCCCCCTTCTGTTCGGGCGCTGGAGAAGAACCGTTACGCGTGGATCGGGCAGCGCGACCTGATGGCCACGCTGGGTCGGCTGAAGGGTCTGGCCATCCACCTGGAGCTGCCGCTGCACCTGCAGACGGCGCTGCTGGCCTCGGACGGGCTGGCGTCACCGGCGCTGCGGCGCGGAGCCTCCGAGCCGACCCTCTCGGTACCGCCCAGTCCCCAGCTGACGCCGCACACCACGCCCTGCACGCCGCTCTCTGCCGACACAGACCGGCTAACAGCGCACGAACGTGGCGACCGCACGCTCGGCGTGCTCACTCAGAAGTTCGTCATGCTGCTGCTCGTCAGTGACAGGGTAGGTGTCTGCGCAGCAGGTCCCGTGCGCGATGGGATGGTCCGTCACGAGCTGGTGGCTGATAAGGGCATTAGTTATCTGCTATAACACGGCTTTCGCCTTTCAGTGACCGGTAGTAAATGGAAGACGGACTCTCGCTACGTCGCCTTGTTTGTCAAGTGTGCTGTGGTGTTAGTCCGTGTCCAATCTAACCCTGCGCTGCCCATTGGGTTTTCTCAAATCGTCTGACTAACCCCGTACTTCCCCAGCCCCGTCTGACTAACNCCGCGCTGGTAGAACCCCCTGCGGCAGAATCGCCCGAGGGCGAATCGGCCGCCGTCTGTCGCGCCCACAGAGACCAAGCCCTATCGCGCGACACCGTCAGCAGGTACGCATCATCCGGAGAGAACACCAGCTGTACTACAGTCAGCTGGTGGGCGCCGCTCAGTTGGCCAGTCTGCCGCCAGGTGGCCGTATCCCATAGCAACACGGCCGCGTGCTCCGGTTTCGCCGCGCGGCAGGCCGTCGCCAGCAGGCGTCCGTCGTGGCTCGCCGCCATCGCTATCAGCTCGAAGCCGTGCCCGTAGAGCTTGCGCAGCTCAGGCCAGAGCGTGTTCTGCAGTAGAGTCTCCTCTGGAGGAGGAGCCGACAGCTGCTGACGCAGGAAGTAGCTCTCCGCGCCCTGCTCCGCTCGGGTCACCATCTCGCGTTTCTCCTCACCAGCGAAGACGGGCTTGTTGGTCAGGCCGAGAGATGGCACTGCAGCGCCCTCTGGGAGGGACGTGTCGGCGGCGGGGGCGGCAGAGGAGCCACACAGGGTTGCCAGGGTGTCGCGTACAGCGCCAGGCATCGAGAAGGCACGCGCCACCTTCTCCTCGGCACCCGAGGCGAAGGAGGTGTCCGAGATGGCCGCCAGGCAGGACATGTCATGACCGTGCACCTGCCGGGCACAGAATGATGTTGCAACAGTTCGCTGGAAGCGGAGTCAGCTGGCTTCGATTAGAGTGGGGCGCCAGTTGGTGCCAGCCTACCGTTCTGCAAACGATGTCGATGCGAAATACAAGATGGTCGCCTGTGATCACAGAGATATTTCAAGGGACAGTGTTCGAAAGCAACGAATAAAGCAATTGACGTTACGCACATCACAAATTTCAATTATATCAGCTGCTCATCTGTGAACAAAGTGCACGTCAAATTGTGTGGACAAACGCATTTTTACCACAAACTTAGAGAAATCAAAATTCATGTAAATAACGTCGCAGCACATTAAAAGATGCACCATTTATGGCAAACGTCGTCAGTGGTCATGGCAGTCAAGTGCAGCCTAGCAGAACAACCTTTCAACGCAGTCGTCGCATACCACACATCGACAACAGAGGCTGGTCTCGTGTGGCATGCCAACACCAGTGCCGATATTCTGACCCACCAACGTATAGTGGTCTGTCTAACCTCAGGAATAACCTTAGTCCAGGACAGGCTCAGATGTAATAAGTCTCTCACCTGGGGCCGTCCCATCTCATGCCAGCTCCCGGCCGGTTTCCAGCAGCCGTGCAGCCTCGTCGTTTGATCCTGCCCTGTCGACAGTAGATACCCGCCTCCTGGCGCCCAGGCGAGGTCCGCCACCGGCCCCACGTGGCCCCCTAGCGGCACCTGGCCCCGCCACACGCCTGGAGAAGCCTCCTCCTCCGCCCACACGTGCATCGCTCCTCTATGTCCATGTGCCACGAGTCTGGCGCCGTCAGGGCTCCAGGCGCAGCCGTACAGACCTAGAGTGTTGCCTCCGACAGCGCCGAGCCGAGCAGCCTCAACCCAGACGCCTGCGGTAGCATCGTGCTGCCATACGAGCAGAGCACGGTCCATGGACGCTGAAGCCAGCTGCGGCGCGGTGGGAGGGGACTCCTCGCTCCGGGAGCCACCCGCAGGTTGCCAGCAGAGGCCGTACACCCAGCCCTCGTGACCGGCCAGAACAGAGTCGAGCGTGACGTTAAAGCACCGCTGGCTGGCGTCGCGGCCAAGGACGGTCAGCGACTGACTGCGCACTCTGAGCCGGTTCGGATCTTCCGCCGAGCTGTCCTCGTTGTCAGATGTGGGACGGACAGACCAGACGCGGATGAGGCCGTCTTGGCCGGCAGAGGCGAGCAGAAGGTCGTCGCCGAGGATCACGGCGTCTAGGCATCGCACCCAGTCCTCATGGCCGGTTAGCCGCAGCAGCGCGGCGTACCTCCGACTGACACTACCGTCTGCTGTGGCCGGCTGGCCGGGTGAAGGGGCGGGGTCCGCGGTAGCGGACGCATCCCCCACCGTGTCACCGTCGACGGCAGCGTAGATGACGACAGCGGCCTCATCGGTGCCGACGAAAAGCCACGGCGAGGCGGCGGCCGGCGGCTGCGCCAGCCTCAGCGCCAGCGCCAGGCCCCGGCCGAGCGCCAGCGTCTGTCGCGGCGCCACCTCGACAGGCGCAGCGCCCTCCCACAGCCGCAGCGTGCAGTCGGTCGACGCAGAAGCCACCGTGACCCTCCTCCGTCCGGCGTCATCACGCCACTCGGCGGCGTCGACCAGCGTCACGGGCCCGGCGTGTCCGCGCAGCTCGGCCGCCACTGCCGGAGGCTCCACGGAGAAGTCCCAGACGGCGGCGGTGTGGTCGCGAGAGCCGGTCACCACCAGCGGCGCCGCACGGCCCGAGGCGAGCTGCCGCGCCCAGCGCACGCTGATCACATCGCCACTGTGGTGGTGTAGGGTGTGCTGGATGTTGAAGCCGGCGTCAGAGCCGGGTAGAGGAGTGGCGACGGCCAGAGCGCGGCAGGCTCCGAAGCAGAGAAGGTCGTCATCGCCCCAGTCGAGGGAGTGAGGTGTACAGCTGCAGCCGACGGAGGTGTACTCAGGCGTCACCTGCCAAGATGCTGAAGACATAGTGGTCCCAGCTGTGGGCAGAACGGAGAGTTGATGACAGTCAGGGTCAGTATGGCAACAGGATCAGCGGAAGATTATTTGATAGATAATGATGGATGATATCATATCGATATCATAATGATGATATTATCATCTGTTTTCTCCAGTATGTACCACCATAAGATTTTAAGTTGAATATTTTGTTTAGTCATGTGAATCGATTGTTCACTTACATCAGAGCATTTAGCTAATCAATGTTTGCTTGGCAGACCACGGCTTTGCCATCAAATTAAACAATTTCAATGCACTTGTTAATCTGTTTATCACCATTCACCAAGTCATGTACTCTAGGCTAAAGCAAAGTCTGCCAAGTGCCTAGCCCCCGACATAACATAACCTGACCTGTTTTGACCATGCTGCCATTTATTGCAGTCACCCTAATCAGGAGCCAATGTTGAGCACCAAAGTGGCTCAATCCCTCCTGGCAGGGTGGGCAAGTTTCCAGTCTTGACAACTAGACCACATGGATGGACAAGTGCTACCTCAGTCTGCTACCTCACATTCTTAGATTGCAAGAAGTGGTGCAGTTTAAAAAGGTGGTGTGTGTTGATTTGTGGCATTGTGTGCTTCAAAACAAGATATAAAAGGTTGCTGATGGGCTGACAACGCGCTCTGCCCCTACCCAGTCAACAATGATTCGTGATGGCTGATCTGCTACCCTGCCCCGTCAAAAAAAAAAAAAAAAAAAAAACTGAAGGCCGCCTACCCTCAGCTCCAACACTTTGAGTAAATGCGTCAATGAATTTGGCCCTCTTAAAACCCATGGGTAGATCTGCCCTTGTATATAGTGAGAGAGTTATAACCAACAATCAAAAGGAGTACACAGTAAGTGATTTCTCACCATGGCCTTCAAAACTGCTATCTTAGATTAACTCGGTAATAACTGGAGGGCGTTAAACGCCCCCTGACGTTTTAACGTTAAAACTCAAAACAATTAACGCTATCCAGATGAAACTTCGGGTACCTTATCCTATATCAATTTCACGTCTTCTGTGCTAAAATGAGGCATTTTTCGATGATGATTTGGGTTTAAGGGCGCCTCAACTGTAAAGTTATGTGGCGGAGGCATTTTTCAATTTATTTAGCTATAGCAAACTTAGTGACGTCACTACACACGATTCGTACACACAAATCAGCTAAAGTTTAACAAACAGTACACAGACAGTATGATGAGCCAAATGCAATAAAAAATGTCAATATTTAGGGCTACAAATTGGCTATCTCGAATTTGTGAAATTTTGGGTTTTGACCCCCAAAAAACTCATTTTTTGACAAAATGACTACAAAATTCAAATTTCCAAAGACATGGAATGCAAGGAAGAATGTCAAGTATTGTGCATGAGTTATAGTGTCAAAGTTCAAGTATATGTTCAAGACAATGGAAGCATTCACTCTTAACTATTCGTCCCGTTTTTCGAAACAAATTGCAAGTGGCATTTGTCCACTTTGAACCTCCAGAGGAGTATTCTGGCCTCCAGAGAGCCCACTCTGGTCTTCACGTAGGGCACGTCGGCGTCGCCAGAGGGGCCACATCTAGACACCAGAGGCCCATATCTGAACTTGAAGAGGGCCCATTCCTTGGTTTTGTAAGAGGCCATTTCAGCAGAATGTAGAGTATATTCTTGAACTAAACGGGTCCATTCTGCATAGTATTATGTTCTTCAATTTTAAAAAGGGCCGCCCAAGGATTAGGGGGTCTACCGCAGGCTTTGAAGAGGGCAGTAAGGCTTTGGGGCCCACTTTGCCACGGGGCTCCTCCTTGATTCGAATCTGGGTCCACCACTGAAGGCACCAATACAACTGCTCTGTGCCAAAGTACAACATGGTCAAGGAAAGTCAACTGGTCCTCATGAGGTCAAATGGACACTGGAGTTCCAAAGTGGACCCTTTAAAAGGCAGAGGGGCCCTGTGGAAACCAGATGGCTCTGCGAATCCAGAGCGGGGTCTACTGGAGGTCAAGAGTAGGCCTCTGGAGGCCAGAGTGGGCCATAATGGAGGCCCAGATGGGTCTCTGGACCCTGGTCATATGCGCTGGTCTGTGAGTGCTCAGTTCTCAGACTATGGGTCCTGAGGGCCTAGACTTTGTTACAGATAGGCTGTTCCCATGTGAGGGGTTCTACGTCAGGGTCGAGTCCGAGAGGACCTCAGACAAGAGATTGGGCACTTGTCAAGACCAGCCAAGAGCATCCTAGGTTCCAGAGGACCATCTGGCCTTTCACATTAGGCCACTCTGGCCTCGAGGGGCTACTCTGACCATCCAGAGGACCCGTTGCATTCCAGGAGGCCATCTGGTTTCCACAGGGCCTCTGCTGTTCACGGGCTCACTTTTAGAAATCCAGGGCGTTATCTGAAACCTCATGAAGGGCAGTTTGATTTCCTGAGCCATGTGTATTTGCGCCGAGCAGATTATATATGGCTTCAGATGTGGACCCCAGGATTCGATACAAGGAAGGAGGCCAAGTGGCCAAAGTGGGCCCCAAAGGCCCTTAGCTGGCCCTCTAGGACCGTTCAGTAGACCCTTCAGCCTTGGGGGGCCTTTTGAAAAAGAAGACAAAATATAAGCTAGGAATGGACCGTTTAGTTCAAAAATATACTTTTACATGCTAAATGGGCCTCTACAAACCAGAATTGGGCCTCTTCTAAGTCAGCAAGGGCCTTCTGGTGATCAGAGTGGGCCCTCTTGAGGCGAACGTGGGCCTTACGGCGACCAGAGTGGGCTCTCTGTAGGCCGAACTAACGGTCTCTAGGAGGTGGTGGACAAATTAGCACTTTGCGATTCTGTTTGAAAAAGGGTAGAATTCGTTAGAATGACTTGATCGGCTATAGCCCCTTGGGCTATTGGCCCCTTCGAGGCTGTAAAGGGGGCTGGGGTAATGTATCCCCTCTGTATCCACCCTGATTAACCGTCATGATCGATTTCTTAACGCAAGGTGATGATAATCATGAGTTAATAGGACAACGAGCATCATCAGCTAAAAAAAGTTGCGGCCCACTTTAACTTTGTGAGTCATAAACTCCGTTGAGCTTTGACCTGACCGAAACTTTTTCTGGTGTAAAATGTCCAAAATGAATGGTTCTCTAGCTAACCCAAAAATTTATTTGATGGTCACTAGAAGTTATAGGAAAGTTATGAGAATAAATTAAGGGACGAACGACACTTTTGTGGCATCCGTGCCATTGCTATTAAGCATTTTTTAAGGGGTTTGGGTTTTCGAGGTTTGTAAGTTTTTTTTAAAAGAGCGACCAAAATCCGATGCCACCACGCCTCTTTTTTAAGGTCCATGGAACAGGTTCTGACAGGCTTTTTTACCATTTGACAAAGTCCAATTTATAGTCACCCTATTTATGGATTAGTTTTTTTGTTGAAAAAGAAAAACAAATAATTAAAATCTACAAAAAAGTTGTTGTTACCAGTTAGGTTAGGTTTAGGTTTGATGGGCAGGATTTAGACTAGGTTATTTGGAGGCCTGTCCTTTCGGCGGGATGACTAGAAATTAGAAAGAGGATTTTTCGTCTTTCGCGAGGCCGGTATTGGTATAGTTTGCTTTGAGGCATTTGTGGCTTGGCTGATACAACATCTTCGGGGTCAATTGTTTCATTCAGCTCACGACTCTTTAGTGAAAAATTGGCTTTTTTGCCTTTGAGGGTGGCATTGCTTTCTTCAGGCAGTTTGTTAGGTTTTGGGTCTTTTCGTCTTTGGGTGTGAAGTTAAAAAAAAAGAACTGGGTCGGGATTACTTTTTTCACGTTTTCAAACTGTATGATTCTGAGTTTTATTAAGTCTCCTCTTTGCTGCCTCCTCTCTTTTCATCCCAGGTATTTCAACGTTGAGCCTTTCTTCATAATGAGTATGAATGTCGGACTTTCTTTGACTAGCTTGGTCGCCCTTCGCGAATTCTTTCTTAGTGCTTTTGGAAGTCTGTTGTCATGTAGGGTTCAAGGCTTGCAGGCAATATCGAGGTGAGGCTGACGTAGGGATGGCTGTAGACTATTTCTGAAATTCGTGCCACAGCGTCTTTGTCAAAGGCATTCCTTTTCGAGCAGTGTCTAAGGCGAAACTGCCTTTTGTTTCGCCAGCTTCTGCAAGGAAAATGGTTTGCGGCTTGAGAGAGTTCAACTATATGGCTTCCAGATTCCCGTTCGGTTGTGGTTCTATAGCCAGGTGTCTTTGACTTGTCCTGAGTGTGTTCTCATTTGGTAGTCTGCTCTAGGGTTGATGTTCCACAGTGAATCACCTTGCATTTGTTCTATATTAAAGTCAAGAGCCGTCACTAACCATTTCCAAGTGTTTAGGTTCCATCTTGAAGTACTTTGGTGTCACTTGAGTCGTGGATAGGCTTATAGTTCGAGGATACATTTTGGTATCGTCAGCAAACATTTTTACTCTACTTCTGACTAGGAGTAGGTATTTCTGTTTAACATAAATAAGACAGGATCGGCCTAAAAACTGACCCCTGTGGCGACACCATTGTAACGGAAAAACATCAGGGAAATGGCCATTTACTTACAGACATTATGTTTTCCGCCTGTCATAAACTCGTTCAGAACCAGTCAGTACAGGTTTTACCCTCTTATACAATAAGGACGCAGTTTCTTTATAGTTCTCTAGTATGTGGGGGACGGTGGTCCAAAGCTTCCGGAATCCGAGGAGATGATGTCTAGGTTGAACTCCGTTTGTCCATGTCCTGGTGCAGTCCTCCAGTGTTTCTAGAAGATTGGTGAGGCAGGATTTCTTTTGAGTAAAGCCGTGTTGGTTGGGACTCAAAATGTTGTTGTCATCCATATATTTAATAAGTGATCTTCGAATTAACCTTTCTAGCACCTTGCATGGTTGACTAGTTAAACTTATTGGTCGGTAGGTTGCCCTGTTTTTTTCTGAACTTTCTTGAAGATTGGAGTTATTCTGCTATCTTCCAGGTCTTTGGGGAGTTGCTGTCGGGTAAATGTGTTTTTTTTAATATGCAGTATAGGGGGTACGCTTAGCTGGCTTGCACACGTGCTTCAGGACACTCTGTGGTATTGCCGTTTCAGGTCCACAGCCTGTCAGTTTTCAGTTTGCAGAGCTCTTCCTGCACATCCTGGACTGTGAAAGAAACATCACTAATAATTACGTCATCATCCACTTGTGGGGTGAAGTCGGGTAAATGTCCATCTAATTCTTTCACAAACACTGACTGGAAAAAAACTTTGAAAACTTCTGTGCTTTGATCTGTGGTGGTCTGTTGTTCCCCGAATCGCTTTCAGATTGCCAACTCTATTTTAACTTTTTGCTGTATCTCACATATTTAAAGAACTTCTTTTGGTTCCGTTAATATGTTTCTACTCAGTTTTTCTTCATACTCTTTCCTCGGCAGTCTGATCTCCACAGAGTTTGGTTTTCTGTCTTGTATACTTGCTATAGTCCCTTGGTGATTGGATGAGGTATATGCCCTTCCAATATCTGGTTTTAACTTTTACTTGTTTCTTATGAACCATTCCACCTGGTACGTCTTGCTTTTGGTTTCTTCTCTTCAACTTGGGATGTGTTCTTCTTCAAATACAGTTGCCAATCTGTTTTGACATGACATATATTAGGTATAGACGACTATCTCCCCCGTCCAAACAGCCCATTCCCGCTAGCGCGCTAGCGCGCCGCAGCGGAGACGGACGTCAGGGGGCAAGAGTTTGCCTGTAATGCTTTTCCTGTAACAGAGGGACTATATTTGTCGGTCTGTAACTCAAAAACCGCGTGAGCTAGCGCATTGGAAAAGGTTTAAGGACGTTTAGACATTCATGATGAATAACATGGCACAACAATATTCATTGTTAAATATCGCCCATCCGCCATAGGAATAGCATTGCCGCGATAACTCCTTTCCTCTCCGCTGCGGCGCTGGTGTCGCCTCAAGCGGAAACGGCTGCCGGGCGGCGCAGCAGCTGGAATAGTTCGTCTATACCAATAGAGGTCAATGGTTTTGACATACTCCCCCATGCTTCTCTAACCCATTCCAATCAACATACCCATCCTTTAGGACTCAAATTTGGTTCATTTCTAAAATATCTCTGCCATAGTTAAAAGGTCCACGCTGCTTCATCTGCTCTTTGACAACTATTTTCTCCTTTACAAAGAACTTCCACAAAAGCACACTATGATCACTTTTCCCAAGGGGATCCTCATTTATCAAATCCTCTATTTCAAACTCTTCCTTCGTAAAGATAAGGTCAAGGGTTGATGGAGAGCACCCTTCCCTAAACCTAGTAGGGACATGCACATGCTGGTGCAAGAACAAATCATTCACTGCCTGGAAGAAATGAAATGAGTCAGATGTATCTGGCCCACTGGCTGCACCCAGATCCCAAGTCAATATTTCTGTAGTTAAAGTCTCCCATAATGAGGACCGATGATGCTCTCACAGTTAGCGCCTTGGTCAACACTTCAATTAATTTTCTATTGTTTTCAGCTGTACTATTTGGTGCTCGATAAGCATACCCCAACCAGTATCTTTTCTGTCTTATCCACATGGATAACACACCATACAGATTCCTCAAACGTTATGTCATTCATTTCAATACATTCATGCACCTCAAGGCTATCATGTGCCAACAGCATTACTCCCCCTCCGACGTGCTCGTCAGGTCTATCCTTGCGAATAGCTGGGTGATAACCTTGCAGACCAAAGTGCTCTTTCTGCCAGACTTCTGTGATTCCTATCAGTTGCGGCTTTACTTTGTCTATTCTTGATTGCAGTTCACTTTTCTTATTTCGTAGACTATTTGCGTTTGTGTAAAAAACATGTCAGAAATTCATTCCTCTTTTGGAGATCATCCTTGCCTGGCTTCTGCTTCGCTGTACTAGAATGCTTAATCTCGTGGGACAACTGCCCCCCGAAAGATACGGTGGGTTTCTTTCCCTTTTTGAGCTAGTTCTTCTCTCAGCTTTTTCTGTTTTTCCCTTTCTTCAGGTATCAAGTCCTTTGTCAGGTAGTATTCTCTTAATAACCTCTATATCTCACCAGTTATGTTTCAATGTGCCTACTTGCATTATAACCCTGAAATATTTTAATTTAGATTACCTATATAAATTGAAATCATCCATTCTTAAATCACAAAATACAACCTAGAATGGGGCACGCGAAAAGTCACAGGGATATATATATTTTGGTCACAGCAAAAGTCTCAACACGTGCAAGTTGTCGATAAGTTTCGTCAGAAAAGCGTCATTTTTGTCTAAGTATCTAGAAAGTTTTTAATAACTTTCATAAGCAAAACAAAAAATTATTGTCGAAACCTTATATCATTTAAATTATTCAAAGAATGCGTCTAAATCATTACGTTTGTTTATCTTTTTCAAAAATATATATTTCAAAATAATAGTTCGTGATTATATTTTCTCCAAGGTCGCAAAGGTTACGCACTTGTGCGCCACTTGCCGCAGATTTTTTGTTGTTGACGTTTCTCTTGCCGGCTTCCCCGGATCCCCCTTCCTTTCTGAACGCTGCGGTGGTTGTACGTGGTTGAGTATTTCCCTCGACGTTACCGTAAGTTCTTAATTTATTACTGAATAAGTCATAAATAACTTTTTAGGTATGTTTTACTTTTAACCATTCACTTAACATGACGCTGTCTGCGTTGTCATCATACCTGTAATTATTGCTTTTCAAAACTCAAACTTGAACTAGATCGACCTTGGCTTTGATGTCAATGTATTAGTATCAGGATAATTGAGGCTTCTTCGGTGCTTGTGGCTCGCAAATTTGGCACTTATTTTGGTCCTTCCCTATACATGTGATATCTCGATAGATAAAGATATCACAATTACTTAGCTATACTAAACTCTAGCTTTACTACTCTTGGGAAAGCGATCATGTGTGCTTATATGGGATTTGGTTTCTCAAGACCTCAGAAAGACAAGGGTCAAAGGGTCCCCAGTAGAACTATACCAAGCAAACTACGAGGAAATAAAACAATTTTCTATCCACTGAGAGTTGGAGAGGAACTGAAACATACTCAATGTAGAGCAGGATGGAATTCCTGAAAAACACAAAATCAAGGAAGCAATTGCATAAATTGTCCGAAATATCGACCGGAAAGGTGAAAAGACAAACAGCTCCTTGGTGAACTTGTCGACCAAGAGAGCAGTGAAAGCAAAGCACAAGGCTGTTTGGAAATAATTTATGTGGAGTCGAGACTAAACTTGAAGACTACAATGCATATGGCAACTCAGAGGAATTAAAAAACATTAAGAACACTGGACATAGCCTAGACAGAACTATGAAGACAACCTTAGTTGAAGAAAAAAAAACATTGAACCGAAAGAAGCTATAAATCGCGTATGTAAGAAACCAACAAAAAGTAAAGGTAACCGTTGGGAACCTTGTGACAACAGCAAGGAAAGCTTCTAACAGATTCAGACAAAGAACAGCGCGATACGATTACAAGAATTCTCAAATTCTGTGTTCGTAAAGAAGAGACAACCCCATCCCAGACTTCCACAAATAGCTGGAGGCAGAAACCCACTAACGATGCAGACTTTACAATTGAAGATCATCCACAAAGAGCTATCATGCTTAAAACACAGACAAGTCAAACAGGGACTGATGAATTTGCAAGTAGTGTCCTTAGACTGTGCCGATCAGCTTAGCCTATCCATTGCAAATTTTATTTAACAAGACTATGACAGACAGAAGCTTGCCCACTGACTGGAAGCTAGCAAGAATTACTCCCATCCACAAGAAGGGAGCCAGGAAAGATGTAAGCAACTACAGACCAGTTAGTATTACAAGTCAAGCATGTAAAGTTGTAGAAAGGTTAATCCGCAGAATTTATAGCAAGACACCATGGAAGAAAAACAATTATGATGTCACCATGTCAACATGATTCACTCACAATAAAATTCATGTCTACCAACCTTTTAGAATCATTAAGAAAACTTGGACTGACATTCTGACAGAGTGCGGGACTCGACATCATATACTTAGACTTCAAGCAAGATTCGATACGTCCCACACAAAAAGGCTCCTAAGAAGCACATGGCTACGGCATTACAACGAAGACCTTCCTAGAGCTTGAATCTTTTTTTGAACAGGAAGGAAGCAACAGGTGACCTTGAATTGACCATTCAGACTGGGGCGGAAGTTGTTCAGTGGAGTCCCTCAGATCGTGCTGGGACCCATTCTCTTTTAGTCTACGGTGAACGATTTGCCAAACCGTCGCTGAAGACAGCCACAAGAGATGTTCGCCGACGACACAAGATTTTTACAGAGCAATTGTTAATAACCATGACTGTGAAGAGCTTACAAGAGAGATCTCACAAAATTTGGATAATTTGGGCAAGCAAGAATGGATGCTTAAGTTTAAGGCATTCAAAATGTAAAGTATTGCACTGTGGAGCATCTAACAGCAAGAGAAGTTATATAATGGGAGTGGAATCAGGAAATCCTTCAGTTCTATACGATACCTCGGAAGAAAAAGATCTTGGAATAACCATAACCAATTAACATTAAAACCAAACTCTGCATTGTCAAAAGGCAGCCAAATTAAGGCCATGTCTGCTCTCAGGCTGGGGTGAGGCGTGCATTCAATGGTTAGGCTAAACTGGAAGACAACTTCCGCTCTATATACCACTTAGTGTAAAGGCCACATAACTAGAATTACTGCTCTGCCAAGCTGTCGGTCGCACTATATGAGACAGATTCCATGCACTGAAAGGGTACAGCGTAGAAGCAAGGTAATGCTTGTTTAAAATCTCAAGAAATGTGTCAGCATGAGAAAGATTAAAGAAGCTGAAGATCATCAAAATAGAAGAACAGGGCCAGAAGGGGAGATCTAATCGAAACATATAAAAATAATCACGGGAAAGCTCAAGGTAAATCAGATCAGTTCTTTTGAAAATGGATACAACACAATAACAAGAGGACATCCATAGGAAGGCTGTATCAAACCAAGATCAAACAGAGTTCAAAGAAGTAAATTTATTCAGTAGAAGGGTGCGGGTTGATTCAGACTGAACAGACTGCCAGAGGAAGTTGTGGCTGCAGAACTTCAACCAGTTTTCAAGGCCAGGTTGGACAACCAAAGCCAGACCATGACACAACCCTCCTTGATCCCCTGGAACTTTCTGGATATGGGCACTCAAACTAGACTATAGTCTAATTTAGCCCATTAACTAAACCTAAACTAACGCTAACCTAACAGACGGAACTTCCCGCCTAGTTATTGGTTAACCCCTAAAATATAACCCTCATTTGATACAAATATCACATGTTAGCAACCACAAGATGTCTTTCCCAAGACATTTTGCACTTTAAAATATTTTTAACTTCAACAATTAATATCCTGCCTTTCCGCCTGTCGTCAAACTTTCTTTACTCAACAGCTGATTGTCTGTAGAGCTGCGGTATTGTTTTATATTATATAATCGTCCATCCCATTTGGTAAACCATGCCCCAAAACTTATCCTGATTTGACTAATCCCAACCAAATAGGGATATGTTTTAAAATACTGTCGGAGGCTGGCGCCACATAAACTCCATCCAGCCTATGCCAAAACTAGGCAGTTGGGCCATCAGGAGAAGTGGTCCTAGGGGTAAAGGGAAAACTCAAGCCATTTTTTGGTCACATGTTTTAACCCTCGCCTGTGCAGGGGAGGGTAAAATGTATCACTGCGTTACTGTGTAGGGGGTGGTGGTAGGGGTAAGACCCCCTGGCGTTTGCCCTAAATTGAAGCTAGAAAAAAAAAAACTTCAATTAAAAACGAAGTGTGTTGCTTGTGATGCAGAGGGAGCCATGACATTCTGATTTAAGGTTTCCTGGGGTCATTAGGTGACCTCTGAGGTCATGTCAACCAAAATGTTATCAAATCTTAATGCTGAAAAATTCGAACTTATTCAAAGCTAAAATCATATAAGAACATCTTTAGAATGCTAAAATAGAACACCCAAATTTGAAATCAGCATCACAAAATGACCTATAACTGCCAAATTAAAAAAGGTCATGTCAGCGTCATCTGAGGTCAAAGTGACCTTGGTTGACCTTTGCAGCCTCATGACCCCAGTGGAACATATATTCATGCATTATGGGATCCAGTATTGAAAATCAGCATCACAAACTGCACTAGAAATGAACAGGAGAGAAAAATATTAAATTGCAGGTCATCGCCAGGTCAGTGACCTCCTTGACCTCTGAAAAGTCAATCGAGATTGCAATCTCTGCAGAGCCACAACTGTCACCTAGAAATACCTTTTGCGTAGCTCCGAACAACAAACAACTCGGGAACTGCTCTATGTTTTCAAGGATCGTTACACGGGACGCCAGTTTCGCAAAACACGACCTTAAGAAACAGGTCAAAGGTCATGGGTCATACGGGTGAAAAGCTCGAAATTTTTCAGAGTGGGTGTCAAATTGATGCAAAGTAGGGTGCTGAAAGTTTCATCGCGATCGGTTGATATTTACGTGACTTATTCTGGAAAAACCGAAGGGGATGGCATCCACCCCCTACGGCCTACACTGGCGAGGGTTAACCCTCGCCCTAGGGGGGGCTGACCCGGCCCCCAGTCAAGGACATTGGCAGCTTCCAGCTTTGGTGACGTTACCAAAGCGTGAAGTTTTTATTTTTTCTCCCTTTACTAATGCTAACCTTATGGAAGGTACAGTAATTTCGGAGAAAATTCAAACTCGATTAAACGATGAGTTAGAGGTGATACGAAAAAAGTAAGCAAACCATACGAAATTCCACGATCCCTTGTCTATCGATACCAGGGTCCACTTTGCCTTTTGGCTGGCTTAGCAAACATGTTAAATATGGTCTTATGTGAAAGGGATTTCCCTAGAACGCGTACTCACGGCGGGTTGCATTTCCGCCACCCTCCAACCGAGGTTTTTAATGATATCAGAAAAAACGACAGCACGCAGCTCACTAAATTTGGCACAGCTGGTAAGAACTAATTACACACAATACTGTGAAACTCTTGACCTCGGGTATTTTCAGGTCAGGTCAAGTCAAGTGACCCCAAATCCAAACATGTTTGCGGTCGTGCCAATGCCAAAATTATAGAGCGAACAGTTGAAAACTCCAAGTAGATTGTCCAATGATAAGTACCTACAGTGTGTGTATCTCAAATTTTGTATATCGATGACCTAAGGTCAGGTAGGCTTCGTGATCTCCCCATTATAAGTCAATGGGCAAAAATTAAAACGCACATAAATCCATAGGAAATCGCTTAATTTTACCAGTATTCACCGGAATCACCACTCCTGTGCCAAGTGCAAGGCCCTTAGTCACCTTTCTGTTCTTTGACCTCTACAAGGTGAACTCAGGTGACCCCAAGGTCACGTATGTTTTTTTCTGCAATAACTCTTTACCAAATCAAGATAAAGCGATGTGGTTTTTACCATTGTATTGAGCTTGTCGAGAATAATCAACTCATATAATTTGACCTTGAGCTGACCTCAGGCTAGGTTAATTTTTTATATGACCTAACTTGTTCACCAAATATAATTTGTAATGCGTCTCGACGAGAAAAACAATGGTCAAATCGTTTTTACTATATCATGCATTATCAAAAGTTATTTAAAAAAGCCAATTCACGATTTTTAGAACGTTTCAAATTCAGTGGCTTCTGCTGAGTAGTGCACCTAGAAGAGTAGAGTAGCGGAGTAACGGACTTGATTATAGTCAGTTACTTGTTTTGAAAAGTAACGAGATCGTTACTCCGTTATTGAAAAAAGTAGTTCCGTTAGTAACGGAGTAACGGAAGTTGCCCACCACTGGGAAAGATGTATAGATTATCCTTAGGATCTGTCTGGCTGTAGCTATCTTAAAATGCCCTTGAAATGCTGTTAAGATGATTGATTTGGTCACAGGGTAGAATTCCACAATTTTTGTTATAGGTATGTTTGCTTCTGTTAAGTGGCGTGATAACAAATTAAATCGCATCTGTTTAAATCCGCCATATCACGTGCTTTGATTTTCGTGCGATAAATCTCATGTTTATTTTTCTGATGAACCTCTACATCAAAAATAAATGTGTCAACCGAATTGTTCAAGCTACCTCTAGTAACTTTGATCGCCTGAACCATTGCTAAATTGCGTCACGACCAATCAGAGAGTAGAATTATAAATTACGTAAATACACTTAATTAGTTAAATTGCTGATAATTCAGAGGCATTTATATTACATTGACAATATATAAAATATTTGCAATTAATTTGCGTTCCATCAAATAAATAAAAACAATGGGTTAGGACCAGGTAACCTGCAACTGTCCATTGCCGCAGATTTAAGTGCAGGGCCTCTCTATTATATATGATCTCTATGACTCAAACTGCCAATAGCATGTAGTCAAGTTGAAGTTTTATGTGACAGGAGATTAAGGCCAGTCTGAAGAAACCATTTCAAATTATAATTTGTAGTCACATTACGAGTCTATATTTTTAACACTTTTCTGAGCATTTATATTAAATAACAACAATATGTACCTAATCAGTTTTATCTCCAGCTACGCTTTAAGATTATCACACCAAAATTAAGCATGACAATATTTATATTATTTCATATAAGACACCTCTGTTCCACCATCACTGTCTCGGAAGTGCTGCTGCCCCCCCCCCCATCGCTGCTGAAGACGCCTCTGTCCTTTGTCTCATTAATGTATTCCCAAAGGCATTGTCACAAACTGAAAATTACTAGGGACAAATCCAGGTGCATGTGTACTTTAACATGGGACCATATTGGGGGAGGCTGAAAATTACTAAGGACTCCACAATTGTAATTATTGTTTAGAATGTTGTTTGGGGTTTCTCACCTTTGGACCCCTATTGCTTCATTATGCATAAATTGATAATCCTCCATCAAATGTTGCATTGATTTGCTAAGACATCATAAAGCTTATGTTAAAGTTAATTTTAGGAATACCAATGAATACATTTAGTGCATCCTCCCACATCACCAGACCTAGTTTTCTCCCTGAGGAAAGGTGTTGTACACAACTCATCATGTGATACACTTCACACATGTGACAGTCTGTGCCACCTGTTTCCAGTTTCTCGCCTCGTCATGGCCCCCAAGGAGCCGCTGCGTGTGTGCGTGACTGGCGCGGCCGGCCAGATCGGATACTCGCTGCTCTTCCAGCTGGCCGAGGGCAACGTGTTCGGCCGCGACCAGCCGCTGATCCTGCAGCTGCTTGACATCACGCCCTGCCTGCCGGCGCTCAACGGCGTCGTCATGGAGCTGCAGGACTGCGCGCTGCCCTTGATCCGTGACGTCATCGGCACCGCAGACCCGCTCGTCTCCTTCAAGGACATCGACGCCGCGTTCCTGGTGGGCGCCATGCCGCGTCGCGAGGGCATGGAGCGCAAGGATCTCCTCGCCGCCAACGTGAAGATCTTCAAGGAGCAGGGCAACGCGCTCGACAAGGTGGCCAAGAAGACGGTCAAGGTGCTGGTCGTCGGCAACCCGGCCAACACGAACGCGCTCATCTGCTCCAAGTACGCGCCGTCTATCCCCAAGGAGAACTTCTCGGCGATGACGCGGCTCGACCAGAACCGGTCGCAGGCGCAGGTGGCTGCCAAGCTGGGCGTGCCCAACGGCTCCGTGCGCGGCTGCATCATCTGGGGCAACCACTCGTCCACCCAGTACCCGGACGTGGCGCACGCTGAGGCTGAGGTCGATGGACGCTGGGTGCCCGTGCCCGAGGCCGTCAACGACCAGCAGTACCTGCGTGGCGAGTTCATCAGCACCGTGCAGAAGCGCGGAGCCGCCATCATCGCCGCCCGCAAGCTCTCCTCGGCCATGTCCGCGGCCAAGGCGGCCTGCGACCACATGCACGACTGGTTCGCGGGCACGCCGGCCGGTCGCTTCGTCAGCATGGCGGTGTTCTCTGACGGCTCGTACAAGACCCCTGAGGGCATCATGTACTCGTTCCCGGTCACCATCGAGAACACCCAGTGGAAGATCGTGCAGGGCCTGTCCGTGGACGACTTCGCGCGTGAGAAGATGGACGCCACCGCCAAGGAGCTGTGCGAAGAGCGCGAGGAGGCGATCGCCGCGTGCGCCTGAAGGTCAGGCCGGGTCCTCAGCGGCCTGTAGCCTCTGCGGGGGCGGCGGGAGTAGCGAGGCCCGGCGCCGGCTGTCCCAGGGTCCAGCGCGGCGGGCTGCGCAGTTGTGTGTGCTGTAGTGCGTCTCCGTGATGGCGATTGTAGAGCGTGAACAGCGCTCCTGCTGGTGTGGCGGCTGTCCCGGGGCGGTAGGAAGGAGGGGGTACCTTTCACGATCAAATCATACCCGTACTGCCAGTCAGGGATGATTTTTAATTATGTTGTTGTCCAACAGACCTTTTGAAAGTGATGCCTGTATCGTCATTGTTAACCATATCATTTTATAGGAAATTTTATTTACCTCTCTTGTTAGCCCCCGATGAACCAGCAATACACTGAGGGAAATTATTTTGTGACGCCTTT
Source organism: Semibalanus balanoides (assembly GCA_014673585.1). Taxonomy (NCBI): domain Eukaryota; kingdom Metazoa; phylum Arthropoda; class Thecostraca; order Balanomorpha; family Balanidae; genus Semibalanus; species Semibalanus balanoides. Next base: position 30,717 of record VOPJ01002944.1, on the reverse strand, counting down.
TTTAGCGTGACAGCATTGATGCTCACACCAGCGAAATAAAATAACGTGCACCTTGTACCCCGCGTGACTATGCAATATGCATGGTGGAGACTGCGCACTCGTGTGTGAAAACTCTAGTTCGCATTACATACCTTGAGGCTGCCGCCTGGCGACAGACAGTTTGATTACTGATCTGAGCGGAGTATTGCTACACCAGTCCGGCTATTTATTTTCGTACGGACCAGCGCCCGTCTCAAGGCCAGATGTCACTGTCTCTCGGGCTGGCCGACTGTTGGAGTCACGTGACTAGCGACTGATGGGAACATTGGGCCGTCTCAAGGCCAGATGTCACTGTCTCTCGGGCTGGCCGACTGTTGGAGTCACGTGACTAGCGACTGATGGGAACCTTGGCCAGTCTCAAGGCCAGATCATGTCACTGTCTCTCGGGCTGGCCGACTGTTGGAGTCACATGACTAGCGACTGATGGGAACATTGGGCCGTCTTCCAACAGCTGATCAGGAAGAAGAGGGCATACAAGGACCCGGGATATTAGGCTGGTATTACTGTCTAGTTACCCTGTGGTATTACTGGCCACAGCTGGTGTAGTCCCTCATTTGAGAACCCCAGCTGGCGAGACATGAGCCCGACGGCGACGTACGTTGGCTCGCTCGGAACGTTACCAGGTGTGATAAACGAGGGCACATTGGTACACAGTGACATACAATGCTCAGGCCGGTCACGGTTGCCACAGCCTGCAAGTTTGCCGCCAGCTGTATACATCTTGTATGAGGTGAAAGGTTACTACCAAAGGCCGCGGTGCGAAGGCCGGTCGAGGAAATAAATATTCAGGTGCACAGGTTTAGTGAACCAGTAACACATGCGAAGACGCGCCAAAGCTATAAGCAAATGATAAAAGGAATTGTCTTTAGTGTGTCCCCAGGGCTGTTAAGAAACAGTTACGAAGTGCCAGTAACACCTTACGGCGTACAGTCGGTCTATTATGTATCTTCCCTTTTTAGTACATCAAACTTATCTAATTTCACTTCGGTGTTCATGAAGGACTTATTTAAGGGAACATGTGGTACCACTAGGTACCACATGTTCCCTTGTATCCGTCCTTCATGTACACAAAGGTGAAATTAGATTAGTTTTAGAAACTAACAAAGGGACGATCCATAATAGACCGACTATACACACATACATCGCTCAAAATAAGACATTGGTGGGGTAAATACGCCGTCGTCATCCCGTCTCCGATCTACCCGTCTGTTCTGTCTAGACACCAGCAAAAGTACAAATGGCGAACACCCCCGCAGATACCGACAAAACAATCCATGTAGCGAGTCGACGTAAAAAACGAACATTCGTAGAACGCTTCGGGCACCGTTCATTTTCAGACAGCTGCAGTCAATATTCTCGTTTATTTTAGAAATATCTCATGGGAAGGTAAAATGGTTCTAGTCACAAAGCCCCGGGCTTCTACACGCCTAGTAGGGCTAATCTCACAAATCGAAAGTTCCAAGCAGATAAATTCATTACAAAATATGGTTGGAAGACGTGTATACTCTTCACACTAACAAGCAGTCCTTAAAGCCGTAGCACGCGTCCAATCATTTCAGTATGGTCAACAACGCATCGTTGTGTATTGCACGCATTGCGTAACGCTTTGCAAACGTTGGTATCACGAAGTGGAAAATATCATGAAAAAAATGCAAATAATAAAATTGTATAATTTGTGCTGGCAACTTACACACCAATATTGAGACACACACATCGTTGTACAAACGTTTCGATACGAGGACATCAGCACTCAGCAGCACGCTACGCTGTTGGTAACCGAATGTCTCCAAGGCCGAAGCCGGCATATGATACAGCAAAGTACCGGTACAGCACTTTGTGAAAGCTAGTGCTAACTGAACGTAAGATACCATTCCGAAATGAGTCTTTAATATCTAGAAGACAAAAACCGACGCAAAACGTTGCAAAAGGTCACAATATGATTAACTAAGTCTCATTTATATGCATGTCGTAAAACTTTTTAATCTCAAGATATATATTTTGAATACATCTTTACGATTACTATCCATTAGGAAAGTGCATTGTGTCCCACTTGGCCTTGCACATCGGTACTTATATCTATAAAAGACAACACTATTAACGAATTTCTGATCGTTGAGCAACAATATGAGATTAAATGTCCAAATAGCCCCAATGACAAACGCTTCCCCGCAAAGATGTACATCAATCGCGATTAAACTTTGCATGCATTCAAGTATAGCTATTGAAAACAAATGACATCATGTAAGGTGGTCGTTCCGTTCACACTGTTTATGACACCTGGTATAAATTGTGTGCGTGTACTGGTGTGTAAGGCCACTAAGTTATCATCCCTGGTACAGTTATCAAAGCTCGAGGGAATCGATCAGGTTTACTGACCACTTACTGTCCGCAGATCATTTGGAAGACCTAATTAACTCGGTTCTAGCCCCGGAGTCGCTGCCACTCTAATTCGTGGCACGCGTCCGGGCAACGTTGAGCTCACATTAATCACCGATAGCACCTGCGAGGCACCCAACAGACAGCTGGCGGGCACATCTACACAACAGGCCAGCTGTTCTACTGACCCAGGTATGCCATCTCCTCAGGCCGCTGCCGACCATCTCACCACTCCTGACCTCAGCAGCGTCAGCTCGTCGCACTGCCGACCATCTCACCACTCCTGACCTCAGCAGCGTCAGCTCATCGCACTGTCGTGCTTCTCTACGCTTGACTAGCAGTCTGTTCTCACCTCACAGCGACATATCACTGTCTACCCTGCCATCACCGTCTCTCCCTACGCCTCCGGGGCGGTGACGTGGGCGGCCAGCCCCTCCTCGGGGGCGGCCAGCCCTTCCTCGGGGGCAGCAGCGGCCAGTCCCTGCCGGTCGCCAGCCGCTGGCAGCTGGTGCAGCTGGCCGCTGGCCCGCAGCCGCCGGTGGACGGCGTACAGCAGGACGGCCGGCACCAGCAGTGTGGCGGCGCCCAGCAGGAACACCAGGCCGTGCAGCCAGCCGCGCGTCGCTGGGTAGACGCTGTTGTAGAGCGCCGAGCCCAGCGCCGAGCACAGACTCTCCACCACCATCAGCAGGGCGAAGATACGGCCTGCAGACACACACACGCGCGCGCGCGCAGCGGAGTGTGACGTCACACAGGAGATGGTGAATACACAGCGTACAATAGTGGGGTAATGTCCCGTTAATCCGGTGTAGTGATTTGACAATCCATTCCGTTAAATAAACCACGTGTGCACCAATAAGCATCGGAAACGTAACATCTAGTACTTCAATTGATAGGGAAGTTCAAATCAGCTGGGCATATTGTGAACTATATTGTTTTTGTTTCTGGACATACAATTTCCAAAAAAGTTGACTTTCTCCAACTTTTACAAACCACCGCAATTTCTCAAGAATGGCTCAAAATATGTGTTAACCCTCGCCATACGGGGAACGTTTCTCACCTTCGCCGTTCGCCTGACAGCCCCATCCCCCTTTAACTTCCAAACCAAGCAACCGAGCAACGCGGTAAGAACCAGCATGTTGCCTGTCATGTGAGAAATCTAACGGTATGCATTTTTTTAGGTTTCAGGTTGATGGGTGACCTTCCAGGTCAAGTGAATGACCTAAGATCGACCACGTCCAAAAATATTTATTTTAGTCTGTCCGTCGTCATTATTTAAGTTATGAAAATAAAACGATTTGGTTAGCGTCAAAATGTTGGACGTTGAATTAGCTGTCCGACCATATATCGATTTTTAGGTCTGGGTTAGCTAATAACCTCTTAGGTCATGGAAATCGTCACCATAGGTGATTATTGCTATATGCGATTTGCATTAGAAACCTCGCCTCGATCACGTCCAGAATAGCGATCAGAAAACCTCAAAATTGGAAATTTAGCAACGCAAATAAAAAGAATGTTTCTAGACCAGTTTTGTCTCAGCAATACAGAAGAGGTATTTATTTGTTCGTATCTCGTAAGAAAGTAAAAAAAATTACGTCATGAGTTTCTTATACTTAGGGAACCATCACTCAATTACAAATATAGATATTGTTTTGAAATTTCTTTTGGGTACTGTCCATACTCAGCTCTCTCACAAATCTTTCGGTTTAACATCTTTGAAAATTTAATTTTGTAGTGATTTTTCCAAAAATATGGGTCAAAAACCCAAAATTTTGCAAATTCGAGAAACCATTTGAAAGATAATGTTATTTTCTATTTTCTCCGTTTTCTGGTTGCTATTTGCTGCAAAACTTATTTTCTACGATTTTTCAAATATGTGCCGTTTTTCAACCAACATGACGTCACTAAAACGTCATTATTTCCCAAGTTACTTAACCAATTTTGATGGAAATTCGACAGGATACGTATATTTGTTGTAAACTTAGCTACTGAAAATGTCAGCAAGAGAAGCCGGATGTGTAAAATGTTATTCCAGAAGTCCAGCTAGTACGTCCAGAAGGGTCGAGCTATGCAAACCCATCGTCTAACACGAGGACACCGAAACAAAATCAGATAGACACAGCATAAACTCATGTTTACATGCGACTGCAAGGTGACACAGTTACAATAAGACTGGGGGCGTGACAGTACGCATCAGATTACTACAGAGTACAGACACAATATCGAGCTGCCGACACAGTTGAGTCACATCGCTGCCGGCGTCTGCTTACCTTGCTCGTTGGCCTCCACCAGCTTGGAGAGTAGAGACCGGATCGGAGGGATGCAGAACGTGCTGATCATCGACACCACCGGCACTGGAACGCAGGGAAATCGTGTAAGGAATCGCTGAACAATTTTGATTTAAAAAAATACAAGCGTGATCAGGCATTGTGAAAATGAGGTTATAAACTGACAAATAAATTTATGTCAGGTAAATATATTGTGATCGATAATGGATATTATTTTATGTAGCACTTGTTCTCGCTTCAATCTCAGTCAAGAATCGTTGATTCTGCTTCGCGTCATCAGCGGTTGGACATGTAGCCGAAGTTCGGTCGGTGCAGCGTATTCATTTGACACAGTGTGCTGAGTTCTGCCACAGGCCTCACCACGCCGCACACATAGCGCGATACCCAGGCCATCGGCAGACATTGAACCGTTTTTGGCCGCGGACAGAACGTGTTCCACTAAGGCACACATAGCGCGCTGCCCAGGCCATCGGCAGACATCGAGCCGTTTTTGGCCGCGGACAGAACGTGTTTCACTAAGGCCTGTGCCGACCGGCACGGCTGGAAAGTCGCAACCCGCCGACCTCGAGTGAACTACCCCCTGAGGGTGCAGTCAGTGGTCAGGTCAGCGGGGGCATGACCATACAACAGCGGAGACGACTGTTGACTGGTAAGCGGCACAGAGGCAGCGCTGTCGTCCTCTGTCGCCCTGCTGGCTCCGACAAACACCGTGCCATCACAGTACGCACCGACAAACACCGTGTCATCACAGTACGTACCGACAAACACCGTGCCATCACAGTACGTACCTACACCGTGCCATATAGTAGACGAAAGCACAGACAATTTCATGATACCTAATGACTTGCGCAAACCTCAATTTCCTCTCAGAACTATCTCAAGAGTACCCGATAACCATGGTTTACTTTAGACTAAGACGCCACTAATAATTTTTTTTTAATTTTTTCGTAGCGAGATAGACTCTTTCAATACTGCTAAAAAAGTAATTCTTGACAATGATTGGAGCGGTGGGAGTACACTAGCGAAACTTAACCAAGACACCTAATAACGACTAAATCTTCACATTCAGACATCAAAGTCATGAAACTCTTGGAGAACAAAAAAAAAAATCCGCACTCATATCACAGCATCATAAACTCATTGGTAAGGAAACTACTCGAATATGCCACCACTCATTGGGCAAGATGCACACCACTTACTGACGACCTTGGACAAAGCGAAATTCTTACAGACACTGTGCTGCCCACAGACAGTGGAGCGTACAAACAAACCAATGCTTTCATCACTCCCCTGAACCCAGCTGTCCCTTTACTCAGAACTCCGCGGTACATGAGTCAGAAGTTCTAAAAATTATTAACTGTCTCGACACGAACAAATCTTCTGGCCCTGAAATAACCGGCTAACTCTAAGATGTCTGGCATAAAATTGCTAATCCCTCTCAAAACTTTTTACAAATCAACTACAATGGAAATCCCTTATTCTTGGAAAAAGGCATGTGTTACGCATTTTTAAGCAGAAAAGGCTGAGTTTCGACCCAACAAACTATCGACTATAAGTTTCTCGCGAGATCTCCCAAAAATTCTGGAAAGCGGTCTTTATAAATATATGGGCATAAAATGATAATAAATTATTGACCGGAAAAACAAAGTGGATATCGTCCGAACCACAGCACTACTATCCAATGTTATAAACTTAACCCATCAAATATACTCAATCTGAACGCGCAATCAAAATTATTACAGCAGTTTTCCTTGACATTCAAAATACTTTGATAAATTTGCATGCGGATTAATTGAAAAATGTAAGATACTATATAACATCTCTGGATCTCTTCTAGAATGGTTAAAATCATACTTAAAAGACCGTACACAAATGGTTCGTGTGGGCAATAGCTTTTCTGCCATGCTGAAAACCTTCTCTCCGGCTGCCCTCAGGCTCAGTGCTTGGACCTCTGCTGGCTATTCTGTTATCTTAATCGACTCTTTCCACAAACTAAATGACGCCCTGTTCTATGCCGACACCAACCTCTCTGTACTCATCTCACCATGAATGACACCAGACGACAGACAATCATTACAAAAAGATTGGACGCACCAATTGATAAACAATATGGAGTGGACTGGGGCAATTACTTCAACGCACAGAAACAGTATCACTGACCTTACACCATAGACACGACGGACAAACTTGCACTTTTCTTTCAACGACAAATGTTCCTACTGCGACATTCACATAACATCTCGGACTCTCTCTTACGACCTCCACTACAGCATCAATGAACCATCCGGACAATTACATTTTTACTAGAGACCAATCTATCCTATAGCAATTCCTCCCAGACTTACTAACAACATTACACTACATACATTAGCCACACTTTGACTATTGTGATATGCATCTACGACGGAAATTTGACGCTGGCAGATACAATTCGACTCAGACTCTTCAAAACCGCTGCGCGAGACTAGTGACGAGAGCATGTTCAGATCCACCGACTACTGCACGTACTTAACGACCTGGGTTGGGAACGACTTGCGACTAAGGAGACCATTCAAAAACTACTTTTATTCACGACTATACATGAATCTATCCTTCTGCTGGCTTCATATGTAGACGGGGCAACGTGCCTCGACGACCAAACAAGAATGCTACCGACTCAGGAACTGCGAAGAGGCCACACCTCGTTTTACTCCTCCAACTCGCCTCACATCCTTCCACGTTCGTATATCCTTCCCACTATCAACGTGGAATCTACTGCCTGCAGTGTTGCGCAACACCAAAATCCCATTCTGACTCGGCCGTCAGTCTGGCAGCGATTTGGGGAACCAGAACACCAGGCGTTAACTCATAACGGCACTAAATAACCAGGCAACACACACACACCAAGACTTCGCGTCGATTAACGACCTGAATGGCACACTCTTCCGCAATCCCAACACGCACAGACACCAAGTCCAGCATGCACCTCGCGGGCACCGTCACGACAGAGTAGCATCCATTTAACAATACTCTGGTGCCCCAGCATAATACTCTGATACAACTATCATGGCGATACAAACTATGCATACCCACTTCGATATCCTTTCCGGCTCAAACAAAATTGACATCCTCCTTTTTGGCAAAATCTCACAAAAGCCAGGGAACGCTCGTTGCCCCACCCACTTACAAGACATCATTAAACGCACCCGTCGATTCATCTCCATCACCCCAACATTATACAGTACCCATTCCACTTGTTGACGACCTCGGCTGCCCGGTGCCTTGGGACACCTTTCATGAGTCCAACGGTTGCTCGGAGGGTTTGTTGGCGGGGTTTGGCGGCTGTCCGATCCTGATTTAGTTTTCTCTTATTTATTGTTTATGATATCGTCTGTTAAGGCCTGCTTATGTGGACTTTGTCAGTTTGGTATTATATTTGGTTTACTCCTTAGTGAGAGGCGCTTTAATTTAGGCCATTGCTTTTTCGCCAATCGCTCAATGTATTTCATTTGATTGTATTATGTTAATCGAATACTCGTGACTGAATGAAACGTACCGACAAACACCGTACCATCACAGTACGTACCGACAAACACTGTGTCATCACAGTACGCACCGACAAACACCGTGTCATCACAGTACGTACCGACAAACACCGTGACATCACAGTACGTACCGACAAACAGCATGCCCTCGTTGACTGTGAAGCCGAGCCAGATGAGGCCGAGGATCTTGGAGATGATGCCGAGAGCCGAGAGCGCCGTGTCGCTGAGGTCAAAGAAGCGGCGACACAGCGGCATCCCAACTGAAACACACAGACAGACGGGTAACACAACTGATGAAAACATGGCTCGACAAACTGAGAGTCCAATGTTATGGTACGTAGATACTCACCAAAATGTGGCCTATTAAAATGTTAACATTTCAAATGTAACAAGGAGACAATAGAAATATACCCAGACTGCATACCAAACTTTCATCTCTATTGATACACGAGTAAAATCGAACTTGTAATGTTATCAAGACACGAAGGGTTGACCACATAGCAAAGATAAATTGAGTAAGTAATTAAACTGGTCACAAGTCTGATAAAAGGGATAAAGTTGCCAGTGTGATATGAATGCTAGATGCACTGATCAAGGCTTTAAGTGTCTAGTTGCATGCATTATACATAAAGTAACCTGCATTATACTGCTTGTAAAGTGAAGGGGCATTCAGTACTGTTCACTGCTCAGTGATGATAACTTCTATAATGACCCAATGAGTCATGACACTTACCAATCAGGGCCACTGAGGCAGCAGCGTGGCTAAATGCAAAGTAAGCCGCGTACGTCGAATCTTGCACAGAAAGCGGCTTATCTTTGACAAACAAGTATGTGACATCGTTCACTCCTGAGAATGAGCAAAGCAACATATAAGGCACGTGCAAGCAGAGGAGCCCAAAAAGCGCGCTGAAACAGGTACAGAAATGACCACAACGTTAGTATTAGACACCAGTTTTGTCCAAAGAGACTTGTGCCACCACCTGGTCGGGTGGCGTTAGAATTCGGAAGGAGACCACACACCTAACAGCCTTCTGTGCAGGTGCAGGACAGCAACGAAGCTGGAGGAGAGGAAGGAGACCACAACCCCTCCACAACCCCTCTTGTGCAGGTCAGGACAAGGCAACGAAGCTGGAGGACGAGGAAAGGAGACCACACAACCTCACAGCCTCTGTGCAGGTCAGGAAAGCAAACGAAGCTGGAGGACGAGGGAGGAGACCACACATCCTCACAACCCTCTGTGCAGGTCAGGACACAACGAACTGGAGGACGGGAAGGAGCAGCCATCACACCTCACAGCCTTCTGTGCAGTCAGGACAGCAACGAAGCTGGAGGAGCGAGGAGGAGACCCAGCAGCACCTCACAGCCTTCTGTGCAGGTCAGGACAGCAACGAGCTTGGAGACGAGGGAGAGAGACCACACACCTCACAGCCTTCTGTGGCAGGTCAGGACAGCAACGAAGCTGGAGGACGAGGAAGGAGACCACACCACCTCCACAGCCCTCTGTGCAGGGTCCAGGACAGCAACGAAGCTGGAGGAACGAGGGAGGAGAACCACACACCTCACAGCCCTCTGTGCAGGTCCAGGATCAGGTCAAACGAAGGCTGGAGGACGGAGGGAAGGAGACCACACACTGCACAGGTCCCTCGTGGCTAGGTCAGGGACAGCAAACAAAGCTGGAGGATCGAGGGAGGAGAACACACCCTCACAGACCTTCCTGTGCAGTCAGGACAGCAACGTAAGCTGGAGGAAGAGGGAGGAGAACCACAACACCTCACATGCCCTCTGTGGAGGTCAGGAACATTAGCAACGACGCTGGAGGACGAGGAAGGAGACCACACACCGTCACAGCCCTCTGTGCAAGGCCAAGGACAGCAACCGAAGCTGGAGGAACGAGGAAGGAAGACCACACACCTCACAGCCCTCTGTGCAGGTCAGGACAGCAACGAAGCTGGAGGACGAGGAAGGAAACCACACACCTCACAGCCCTTCTGTGCAGGTCAGGACAGCAACGAAGCTGGAGGACGAGACGGCACCGAAACTTGGCACAAAACACCTCCCTGGCAACCAAACACACGGCGACGGATGCCGGGTCTCCCCGTGACCTCTCAGGCGGGACGAACACGAGCACGCACCACCGAAAGCCGAAAGATCAGCCAGCGGCCCACACGGCAGCGGACAGCGACCATCCACCACAGCTGCAGCGGAGCCGAGCGGAACCAGGCACGCCAGATCAGCGGCTGGCCGATCGTAGCAGACACACCGCCATCTCTTCACCGCCAGCAAATTAGCAGCCACCAAGCAAGACAAACCGTCACACCGACTGGCCAACACAGCAGACCGACCGACCGACCGACCGGCCGATCACTCACACAGCAGACCGACCGACCGACCGACCGGCCGATCACTCACACAGCAGCACGGCCGCAGACAGCCCGTGTTTGACGCTAAAGTACGTGTCATACAGCGCGTCGTCCAGGAAGATTGGCGCGTCCTTGACGTACAGGTACGTGACGTCATTTGAACAAAATCGGCCGCAACTTGATAACGACATGTGCCTCATAGGTACCGAAGCGGCCACGCGTGTACTATGGTGATAACGCCTGCACACAACGTAGTCACGTGACAACAGCACGGCAACAGGACTCAGCTACGTGTAAACAAATTCTGAGGAAACCAGACAAATCGCTAATTGACCACAAGCAATTATATCACAGAAAATGTGGTCGTGATCAATGCCGATCAGAGTCAAGCCAAGTCAAACTCACCTACCAAGTTCCTAAGCTTATGAGAGATGAAAAGACCGCAAGCAACAGAGGAGGGACAGGATGGTACCAACCTACCGTTTTTTACACATTGTGGTGTTTAATAATATGCGTTGGTTGTACTTGTCACAACTATGTTGTGCCCATACATAGCCTCACGCTAACTTAGAATCGAAAATTACTCCCGAACTAACTTGAAATCTTCAAATATGCTGGTATTTTGGAGGAGAAGAGAGTAGACCCACATGGCAAAATAACTTGTTATCGAATGTTATTCATAATGCTAATAAGAACCAACGGGCATACGAGTTAAACCGCCATCATTGTTTATCTCGTCAATGCGCATTTGATCAATTGTTATATTTTCACCAATGATTAGGCGAAAACTGGGATATTTGACTAATTTATACAAATCACAAGAGCAATGTGAGGAAAGTGGTCGAATATATGACATACATTAGCCTAGGTAGCTATCAACTTAAAAAAGTTACCTATCAGGATCGCACAGTCAAAGAACATTAGGTAAAAAATTACCAATTAGTTTGAATGAGGTGTCTTGTTCAAATTGTAACATTGCATAAGGAGAGCGCAGATTAGAGTTATTCTTACGTGATAGGAGCATTCGTTTGTTTTAGGACTCAGAAAATAACCACACTATATGGTCACGCAATAAAGGCATTTCATTTCTTGCACTATATTTTATTGATGTCGACATCAGTGGTCGGATGACTGATTAATAGACTTCGTTGACTGGAACTGAAACCTCAAGATGGTCTCGGCCAAGCAGCTGAGCCCCGGCCCGACCCTGTATGCACTCAACCTCGGTAGCATAGGGATCACGTACACCTCTGCAACTTCCAGTGATCATAAATCATATCACCTTATGTTTAGACAATATATCCAGACGGAATTTGACTGATATCCTCGAAATTGAGGAGGTATACACTACACAAACTGGATATAGATTTATTTTACTAAGCACACAATATGGATCTTTATATAGCGGACAGGTCAAAACTCAATATCTTTCCTGTGACCTGATTTCGGTTTTTTGTAGGTCACCAAAAAGTTATGTATTTTGGACGTCGAATAGTACATATAAAATGACTCTATTTTAGTTAAACTTTAGTAAAGATTATTGATTGTCTTTCGGTCATCTATTTCAAGTTTATGCCTCTAAATGTTTCTTGATATCGATGCACCCTATATAGAAAACCCGAATCGGTCTATAAATGTTTGGAGCGCACGCGACAAATTATTTGTCAATTAGGTCTAACACAGTAATAATAAATCGGAGAGTGCAGGAGGTGCCACATATTTGACCTTGGAGCTACATATTAGGTTGATTCTTGTTATCTGGATCTCGATCAATAATTTCCGAATTAGATATATTTTTATTAACACAAATGTATGTGGAAGATGATGGAATTCAAAGTGAGGATAAATCAAATGTGATGTGTAAATAGGATCTATAATCGCACAGCGTGCCATAAATTAAAATATAGATCGCAATATTGTAACGAGACTCCGGATTTCAAGAGCTGGGCCCCCGACTCACTCTGTCTAAGATTTACCGTATTAATCTTGGACCAGTTAACTCAGTTAATAGAAAGAGCATGTCGGCTGTTACAACAAACAAACATCACACCGCCTCTTCCCCACCTCAATTCACCCAGTGAGTGAGTAACGCGAGGTTAAAACAAATAATTTATGGGTCCAATTAAAAAAGTACATAATAAATATTAACCTAGCGTCTGCAAATGTTCCAACCTAACTTCAAAAATGTAAAATATGGGAAGAACGTTATTTGCTCGGTTCGACAGATGTACATCTAAGAGGTTATGCAGGCAACTGCTGAGAATAAATTGTATGATATTATTGAACAATTGGGCTGAGATCGGAGACCGTGTAAATATAGATATTAAGTCACAGCGCACAGTCTCCAACGTGGATTACACTACTCTTTACCTTAGAGGAAAAGTCCAGATTTTGCAGCTTCCATACCACCTTGATGAGTCTCCAGAAACCCACTATAATCTCTCATTTGAGTACTTAGAACTTAATTCACAATGACTCACGATAATGGCTTATGGTCTGTTTATTCGGATCACAGGTGTTGTTTCAACTTTTGCTAAGAAGTAAAAACTATTCATAGATATGTGTGTGGGAAAGACACTCATTTTTGTCATTTAATGTAACGAAAAACTTTCTCGGTATTTAAGAATACTCACAGAGTATCAAATCATCGGGACATTCACCTCATATGATCTTAAGATAAGGGTACTGATTTACCTAACTAGTTTTCGTCTTATAGTTTAAGATACGATATCGATATAATCATCATAGGTGGCAACACATATTAAAAGCAATACGGAATTTCGATGGATCAATCCTTATTCCGAACAATCATAGGGAGAACTTACTTCAGATTTGGAAGAGAACTTGCAATTTCCGACCCAAGGTGATGTAAATCTCCCGTCAGAAATGTTGGTTAAGACCCGCATTTGGGCATCAACCGTCAGACGCTGAAACCTCCCTAACGGACTATTCCCCAACCGTCCTCCCAAAGTGCTCGGCGTGGCTCTCCAACCGGCCCACAACCGACACTCCACCCAGCCAGCGTGAATCACACGGCGCCCTCGCCTGGAGGCCCAGACCACCACCCGGTCCCCGCCAGCCAAGGTCACGACCAACCAGCTGCAGCCAGACGGCAGCGTGAGCCCGGCGAGTCACGACAACCGGATGTTCCACGCACCACACCGCCACCCACCCCCGGCCGTCACACAGAGAACCACCGTCAAAATAAACAACAATCAACAGAGAGCCAAGACAAAAAAACAGGATGCTCATTCAGGCGTTAACCTTTGGACACTCAGACGCAGTAGCCCGGACTCACGCGCCGGTAACTTGTCTGCGATCAACGTTGGCACGCCTTACCGAACCGCCGGCACCGCAGCCGTGTGACGTCCATAACCTCGCCCCCATCCCCACTTTAGTCACCCTCCCGCTGCTGACATCTGCTGAACCGCGAACAGCAGTCACGCAGGGCCCCGTGGAACAAGGCCTCAGTACATCCGCCGGCGGCCCCGGTCTGCTGTCGCGCACCCGTAGCACCGGGCCCCTGGAACGGTGGGGCCCGGCCGCCAACAGCCCGGACCCCGGAACCACTTCACAAGCCAAGTACCCCAGGTGTTCCCCGCGCAGAACGACCGGCGAGGGCCGGCAAGCTCAGACTGACAGGGCATAACAGCTGCGTCCTGGCGTTCACGACGAACTCCGCTGGCCAGTCCACTCACGGCGATGGCACGGAGCAGAGACCGGCGGGCCAGGCGTTGCTGGCCGTCTGGGCGTGCTGGCCGTGCTGGCCGCCGTGCTCGGGTGTGGCCGCCGCCGGGGTGGTGACCACGAGGTGGCAGGTGCGGCTCGTCACGTGACGCAGGAACGAGGCGGAGCATTGCCTGGCGTCAAAACAACTCCACCGCCAAGAGCTCACGTGGAGGCCCGGACCGACGGACGACATAAGACGTTCGAACCACGTGCTATTGATACTGGCTGATTTGTCAGCATTTGCCTCATCAGGAGGTGTCACTCCCAGAAGTCGCGGCGCGGGCGCTGGGCCGGGTTCAAGACCGGCCCAGACCTGGGCTGGCGTTGAGGCTCCTGAGAACGTAGAATAACTGGCATACCGGATCCACGCCGTAGCCCGTAGGACAATGCACCTATGATTTGTCGCCGTTTGCTTCTCTCTCTCCCAAAAAACCTGTTTGTGGCTTTTGGCAAAACGTCAGAGCCCACGAGTATGAATTGATGATTTGCCGGTTTAAATCCAACTATAAAGTTGATGGTGGGACCGCCCATAAGAGTAAGCACCACCTCAGTTTCACCCGTGCCAAGCCGATAAGTTCAACACCGGCGATGTTATTTCACTGTTCAAGGTGTTTGGTGTTAACTCCCTGGTTTGATCCAGCACTTCACCCGGACATTTTCGAGTGGCTGGGAGCCAGTCCATGGCCCCAGTGCAAAGGATCGCACGCTGCAGCTTACCCACTAACCCCAGGACGCGCCGGTATTTAGTACTCTCGTTAACAGGCGGGCCCGTAAGGCGATGATACACATACTGTAACCGACCAACTGACGCCACCATTGGCGCCGTGCGAAGATACTTTCGTTTTTTAACCCCTCCAGTCCTTATCTTGCTCGCAGGGGACATCAAACACCTCCGATCATCAGTTAATTTGGTGTTGATGCATCAGTTTTCATGTACCGCATGTACGGATTCGCGGTCATAGGTTACGTGTCGGCCAGCCCGCCCAGAGGTAAGAGCCCAAGTGGGTGGAATCGCTAGCGTCAGCCTCGCCTGTACGAGTCGCGGAAGTGTGTGGTCGGGGCGCTTGGCGAACAAGCGGTTGTGTGCATTAGGAAGCCTCGCGTCCCCAGCCGCGATGGGGTTGACGAGGGAATAAGCCGTCGACTTTCCCAAAACACGGCAGACACGCCGCCTCGCCCTACGCAAACCCCAACCAGCCACACATCGGAAACGCAAGACAATACTGTTCTCAGACGCAGCGGATCTGGACACACGCACAAGCACACTACAAGGTGAGGCCAAAGATCGCGCATTAGTGGATGCACCTCTTGGTATCCTAGCGTTTCCGAGAGTGAGCGGGTTTAGAAATAGGACTCGAGAACATACAAGCGCAAAAGAGCGACCTATGTGCTCAGCCACGCCAACAGAAAAATACTCAAGGAATAAGGTTGCTGTAGACTCAAATACCATCGTATGAATGGACCCACGTCGGAGGTATGATGTTCAGCCGATTATGGTCATGCCATTACGCAACAGAGCGTGTTGTCAGGTAAGAATTCCTCTTATCCCTCTCCAAGAACCGGTTGTCCCGGCCAAGCGAGAGTACATCGAAAATACACCCTGGGTGTTTAATCCGACGCAGGGTTAGGGGGTGGATGCCACCCCGGTTCTTTCGGCAGAATATCCTCCGGAGCAGTTTAGCGAGTAATATCCAAATCCGCGAATCCAAACTTTAGTGCCCTAACTTTGAACAATTTGACACAAATAGCCCTCCAGATAACATTTCGAGTCGGAGTAACTTACTAGACTTTCATGAACACAGTGAACTATATAGTATACCTAGTTTCTCTTAAGGTCATTACAGGCGGCGCCAGCTGTGAGGAGGAACAATCGCTACGCATAGTAATACAGATCATAAGTATATGTTACATGCATCAGTTTCCGAAGTGTTTGTTGTTCAGGGTAGAGGCGTAACTTTTGAAAATCAATCGGGTTGCACTTAGTTGTTAGCCTTAAGCTCGCTACCGTTTCTACCACATCTCGTCATAAGTAGCCTGTTAAAATATCCATCCAAATTGATTTGAGGGCAAGAGTTTCCATAAAAGCTACAACCCCCTATAGAGCATTCTCAAACAGAGTTAAACACACCACCCCATTTGTTCAGAGAAGAGCATCAGTGCCAAAAGAGCGTGTATGTTACCGGGCGACATCAGTATGTAGGTTATTTCACCGAGCCTGAGACATAAATTGTGTCACCCAAATCCGAACTCAGACCTTCGGAGTGTCATACATGAAACGAATGTCATCGCATCACGACCTCCACGATCGACCTCTCAAGGTGACTTTTTGGCTTGTTGTCGGTCCGAAGTTTCCTAAGACAAATTTGTGACGCTGATTTCAATATAAATACCTATGGCACCTAAACATCGTTATGTCAACTAAGGGCCATGCGCTCCAAAGGTCATCGGAGGTCAACTGCCCTCAGATGACTAACCAAGGAACTTCATTCTGCGAATTGGCAGTTCTGTCTAACCTGCAACTATTCTTGCTAGCAGACAATTATTTCAAATGCGCACGCACCTACGTAAAAGCATACTAAGATGTCCTGCTGAGATCGACGATTTAGTTCCGATCAGCGTAAGCCTAACAATTTGGTTTTACACATCTTACCCGAATCTTGAATCACCAATTGCTGGGACTTACCCCATCCCATTGCCCCCCCGTTGGCTGAAAGCGTTCAGCTCACCGGTCCCATAAGCACGGGCGACCCCACACAATTACCCACAGACACAGGCGACAATACGCCACAAGCCACGACAGGCGAACAATAGGCCAACAGACACACCGCGTCACCGCCCGGTCTGCCAGTGGCAGCAGAGACACCAGGCGAAACAGCACAGGCTCGACGTGGAACACTCGCGCGCTCGATTCCTTAGGTCGCACCCCACCCTGAGCCAGGCTAGGCCCCACAACGCAGCCCACCTGACCACTGCAGGCCAGACGTCACCGGGGACGAAACAGCAGCTGGTCAGCACAACGGCCAGATGTTTCCTGCCTTCACCACCTTCCCAGAGCCGCTCACGCCTTGACCCCAAGGGCCCAATAGAGCTCAGAGGCCTCCACACGATCAGTACTGCACCGCCGCACACAATTGCACACCATACATAGCACGCACACACCTTCCAGATCGAGCGATCACACACAGCAATCCCTGCCGCCAACACCAGCCACACACCTCAACGAGCAGAGACCGTCACCAGGGCTAACAATCACTCTACTAGGCCCACACGCAGCACCCCACCTCGCACCCCACCTCACTCACCCTGACCAGTTTCTGAGCAGCAGAGCCGCCGGTGGGAGCCGGCCGCGGTGGCGGCACCTCGCGCACACACACCACCACGTACACCACGATGATGCCGTTAATGATCACCAGCGCCGTGAAGCTCCAGGTGCGGCCGGCGTTCTCGAACAGGGCCGAGCCGATAAACGGGCCGATGAAGCCGCCCAGGAAGGACATGGACTCGAGCAGGGAGACCCGCGAGGTGCGCTGGTCGCTCAGTGTGACGGCCGACAGGTACGACATGCAGCACATGATCATGCTGCTGAAGCCGCCCAGACAGCCTGCCGCGGACGGAGGAGTGCGACATCGGTCACTGGGTACAGGTGGTCGATCTAATATTGTTCGAAATTGGTGGATCATCTCAAACGGTGAGCCGCAGTGTGCTCAGGGGAAAACACAAATAATAGCTATACTCGAGATACTGAGACATTCGATGGGTGGGGAACAAAACTGGCATGGAAAGCTTCATTTTCAAGACAGTTTTAAATTTCGTTACAGACTAGAGAGCAATGTCAGGGAAAGCAGAAGACGATTGAGACAGACACACAATATATTCCATATGTCCTATGAATGATCCCCTGAGGCCTTGCCCGGCAGAATGCCACACCCCACTGTCCACTCACCAGCCAGCAGGTTGGCCAGAACGTTGAAGCCAACCGGAACGGACTCATAAGCCGACATGGCCATGTAGACGAGCGCCGCCAGGATCTGGCCGAGCGGCGGCAGCAGCAGCGGCACCTTGCGGCCGAACAGGTCACTCCAAGTTCCGATGTAGACGCCGCTGATGACAGAGGGCACTGCGAGCGCGATGTTGGAGTAGAGCATCCAGTAGGAGGCGCCGTCCTGGACGGCGTCCCGTTCCGTCTTGTACTCGTCCAGGTCCAGATTGTCGCACACTGACCTGCTGTACAGACCCTGACAGGTCTGACGGGAAATCGGAACTGATCAAGCCAGATCAAACCAGAGTGTGTACATAATTAACGGTGACCAGTAACTATGTAACCCAAACCGTATCGAGTTAATTCAGGGATGCGGAGCAGGAGCCGCTCATGGTTGGGCGAAATTGCCCCCGAAGCAGTCTACAAAGGATTATGCTCCCAATCGTAACATAAGAAGAAACAGTCTGTCTTTTAAAAATAAACGAAAACAAAACTCAAAAATGATTGAGAGAAGCTAGAAATAAATATCATGTTACTAGTAAGCCATACAAATATATATTTACGCAGAAAAGGCAAATTATGTCGGCTATTTGGTTCAAACTTCAAATTCAGAGTTTTCCTTAAAAAATGCAAAACTACATTGCTAAGAAACACGTGATGTCAACATAATTCATAACGTCATCGATTTTGTGAGGAATCGTGGCGCATACAAGACAGTGCTTGCCCAAGTACTTGTTGAATATGCGGGAAAGTACAATGCTTTGTGAATCACCACAGTACTTGCTCTAAGTATTCGTCACTAATAGTAAAACAATTTAATTGTAAAATTTCGCTAAGAATATTGCTAAGAATAACGTTGTATAGACAGTTTTTAAACATCAAAGGCACGATAATTACCTCACAAAGTTAATTATTGCAATCAAGGGAATGATGTACTGAAACAGTATGTTCTTGTCCAGCTTTATCTGTTTCATTGTTTATCATACACTTCCCCAAGTCTAACATCATCTGTGCGTCATAAGTATACGTCAAATCGTCAAAATCAGCCAATCAGCGACCGGAGCTACCTAGTAATCTACAGGGTCCGGCATAAGTTTTTGCCTCTGCCTGGTTCAGTGTTTATATCGTACCTACGTGATCATTGCATCAAATGGGCTTTCTGGGCTCGCAAAAATTATTGGGCTCGCATCTGCTTCCTAGATCCTTTGCCCGTGAGGAATGGGGTCTCAATACGATCTAAAGTCAGGGACTGCTGAGCCGTGGCCAGAATAAAGCGAACTGTCTGCCTGGAATCACACCCAGAAAAGTGAAGGTCGAACACTTCGATCTCGGCGTGCGGAATCGTGCTAGAGACGGACGAATCGCAATGGACACTTGCCATGCATTTCGGACTCAAAGGGGTGGTTTGAGGGATTGGAGGATGGGGGTACTATTCACTCGCTGGAATAGCACACGCTTTGCAAGGCCTCTACTGTTCGTAATGACAATCTTTTGCAGAGTCCTGACGCGTTGAGCACTTGAAGATCTGTTTACTTTTGGCTTAGCACGTGCATCTTGTAGGCCTTAAAGTATTAGTAAGCTTCCAAATGACAAAGCCAAAGATTGTGGACGCCAAGTCCTTCAGAGACTGGGTAGTTGCGAGCTGAGTCGCTGGATTTGGTATGCTATGATTTTGTATTAGATTGTATTCTTTAAATTTTGCTGTATCTCGATTGTTTTCTTGGGACATTGTTTGACGTGGATGGTGGGAGCGACGGGCCGACCTTGGTGTAATCAAGCAATGCTTCATCGAGGTCTGATACTTTTCGCCACGCACTGGATGGTTGCGGAAAATTGTCCCACTTAGCCGTCTATTTGACTGGTAACATTCTGGCTCCAAGACCTCGCCTATTGCCAATTGCCACTCGCTCTAAGATCCACTCGCCGATTCCAACTTCGCGATTCAGATTCCACTCGCGAAGTTGGTTCGACCCTTCTTTTCCTGGCGGTGATTCCCAGGCAGACAGTTCGGCGTTATTCTGGCCACAGCTCACCAGCCCCTACTTAGGTCGGATTGGCACCTCATTCCTCAACTGGCAAAAGTATCTAGGAAGCAGATGCGAGCCCAAGACGCGATATTTGAATGCAAATATCACGTAGGTACATATAAATACTGGAGCAGGCAGAGGCAAAAAACTTATGCCGGACCACTGTAGTTCCGCTTGAAGGATCCAACATTAACCTAATTAAGGTTCTTGAAATTGTGATAGTTCTCAAGTCACTTTTGAGTATGGAAGAAACGCTTGGCTATCTAACTGAAAAAAAAAAAAAAAACACTAGTGAACTGTTTCCTTTAAAAAAACACCAAAGTCCCATAGAAAGTAGAGGCAGCGAAATGCGTGAAACTATGGTCTAGTTTTGAGAGAGCAAGCCAGACAACTCCCGCACCCCCCCATGAAATATTACTCGCACATTTTAGTTTTTCGCCTTCGTCTGCCTTGAGAGGTTGACAAATTTATTTATTAAGAACATTCAACTTTTCGGTCAAAAATGATTCAAATATTACACAAATGTTTTAAATAATCCACACACATTCCGAAAAAACGGACTGGGATTAACTATTATGCTGTATAGCAGGTACATACCGATTTTGTACGCATACTATATGAATACTACAAAATGGTTAAATTGAAATATATTTCGGACTTCTGTTGAATGTTACGATTGAGAACATGGTCCTATGCAGGGGACGGCCGGAGGTTTGTTTCCATATTTCGATGATTGGCATTATGTGGCACGATGTTACAATTGGATTGGCGCAGAAACAAAGCGCTCAACTTCAGGCGCCTCGCCAACGGTCGCCGTCGTTCGCCGGCCGCAGGCAGTCACGTGACCGAGGGTGTCCTTCAGGGCCGGCCGAGCGCGCTACCGGCGGGTCGTGCCAGCAACCACCACCATAAAGGCGGCCGCATACTAGGCCATTCGGCCGCCATGTCGCCGCCATTTTCCGCTGGTGTAAAGGCCGAAATTCGCAAATCGCTTTTCTGAACGCACTTCATTCGGCCAGCGGAATTGCGTTTCGCCAGCGTTAAAGGCAATAGTTCACCTTCAAAATGGGGTTTGAACTGAGATAGCAGTTTTGAAGCCCGTGTTGAAAAAACCTGTCTGCAAGTTTGCTTGACTGAAAAGGCCCTCCAGCCGAATATATTTGACTTTTTGTCGAAGGAATGTGGGTCTTAGGCAAAAATGTCAAGAATGTGGGTCTTACAAAGGAAATCGCATACCTGAGCAGAGACTATAATGTATACATAGTACATACAATCAGCCAATCAGCTGGCAGCTTTCGATTACCTTCGAATCTGATTGGCTGAGCATTTGATTCATTCGCGCGACGTAAGGACCAGCTGACTAAAGAGTATGCATTTAGTTTTGATAAAATTTAATAATACAATGATATACGTCCTTCTAGTCCTGAATTTGGCGCGGTTAATATGGCCTAATTTTCAATATACAAAGAGTTGTATTTCCAAATATAACGCAAATCGTGTTTGGAAAAAAAAATCCAGAAGTGAGCTATTTCCTTTAAAGCGGAGAAAATGCTGAGCGTGCTCAATACGAAATTATTTAGACACTGTTACGACATGAACGTTTGTGTGCGCTAAACTTTAGCCACATCTACAGAGTAATTGTGAAGAAATAAGTTTCTGAAAACCGTGGTTACAGTCGGGTCGCTCGTTGGTAATCTATTTTCCCCTATTCGACCGAACACATCGCGTTCGCTCCCGAGTGTCCAGAACCGGAGTGCCCCTCGGAAGCGGCCAATTTCGCTCGGAGTCGGAGCCGCCTCAAATCCACCCGGCTCCGCATCCCTGAGTAAAACATACCACAAATGTTTACTGCAACTTATTAAACGCCAGCCGATAAACAAACCTTTTTAGTTTGTATCATCACTCACAGCGTCGCGTCGCCCTCATTACGCAGAGCCGAAACATTCACAGCACGACGATCGGGCCGCGTCATCTCACCTTGGCATAGACGAGCGACTGCATGGCTGTGTACTGCATGTAGGAGCCGATCATGAAGAGGAACAGCACCGGCTCGACGGTGACGTAGGCCGTCAGGCGGCGCGCCACCGCCAGCAGGGTCATGATGGCACCTCCAGTCAGCTGTCTGCGATGATGACGCGCCCTCCAGCCAGCTGTCTGCGGAGCGACCATCAGTTCAACGCCGAACGCCACAGACACACCACGAAAACAGTGCTGCAGATACTGCAATGATAAGATTGCCACGAGATGCTGTCAAGAGGCTGTCAAATGTCACTACTTACGTACCGAGGAATGTGGCCACTGTGGTGATTCCCGTCACATACGGAGGAGCTGAGTTTCGACTGGGCGTGTCAGTTCAGCTATAGACAGGTCTAATGGCCCAGATGTATCGAACGCACATCTGTAGGGCAGGGCCTGGGAAAACGCACGTGCCACCGGACCCGCGCGGTTTTTGTGACCTCTGGGCTCTGTTTGCGTAAGGTGTGATTGTTAATCCACGGAGATTACATTCGTGTACGCCATTGATAGGCCGGTCACTACTGTGGAAGGTACGTTGACATAATGAGAGGCATTGTGCCTCAACTAACGTCGAATGACTCAACTTTGACCAACTTGTGAGCAATTAACCAATTAAGTATTCCACAACTTGGCAACTTATGGAGGCTTTTGTTAAATTAAGGACTAAGAAAGCAGCCTCGTCATGTGCCGACTGTCGTTGTGCTTACATAAGCCACGAATTCGAAAACAGAATAAATAAGAACTTAGTCCGCCCGTATAGCTCATTGGGCCAATGGGGTGCCACTTATTTTCGAAAGTTAAAATTTTGTTCGGGACGGGCACGATTCTGGTTCCATTTCATC
This sequence comes from Semibalanus balanoides, assembly GCA_014673585.1. Classification (NCBI taxonomy): domain Eukaryota; kingdom Metazoa; phylum Arthropoda; class Thecostraca; order Balanomorpha; family Balanidae; genus Semibalanus; species Semibalanus balanoides. Next base: position 7,537 of record VOPJ01002944.1, on the reverse strand, counting down.
TTAAACTATCGTATGTAAAATATTTGTGAAATATAATAATATTTAGAACTGCCTCAATAGGGTCAAAGTTTCTATATTTTCTCGAAAAATAGGCATTATAGAACAATATTTCTATGCCTGTAGTAAATAAAAAATACTTTTAGTTTTGTCAAACTACTAAGCCTGACCCAAAACGTGTAACTTGACTTCTTACTTTCGACTCTAGCTCCCCTCAGCTCGAGTATTAGCTCTTCAAGGGGAAGGGTATCATGGGGACAATCTCCCACCCATTGCTGCCTAAATTGCTGAGGTCATGGTGGACTTTCGGGCGATTTGGAAGCCATAGCGGTGCTTCTCGACCACCTGTTAGAGTAACTGCCCAGTGCCCGTAGTCTTCACTCTTCTGGTAAGGGCCAGGTTGAAGGACTGCATCAACGCCATTCCGCGAAGTCGTTGACGACTTGAAGGGCCTGGACTCGGAGGGATGCTGCGATGAAGGCTGGATTCGTCGGCCACTTCTCCGGATCCTTGAGCAGGAAGGCGGTGCGGATGTCCAGAACCTTAAAAAACTCCTTTGATGTAGTCGTTGTGAAATTGGCCAATGTCTTGTTGGCGATTGAGGTGGTTGACATTGGACAGATCCGCATTAAATACGCCGCGAGGATCCTCCGATCCCTCCGAGATGATTTCATCACTGTAATCCTCTCCCGCTTTGTCACCAAGTCGATTCTCTCGTCAAAGATGGCCAGGCCAACGAGACTCTCGCTCAAGTAGTAAGTACCATAGGTGCCTGGCCAAGACTGTCGCCGTCGCCTTGGCCTCCGCTGAGTCCGGATAGTAGACGAGGGTCTTGAGCAGCGCGAGGTTCGTGGCTGGGGCTGTTGTCGGAAGCGGTGCTTTGTACCAGGCCTTCACGTAGATGGACATGGCGAAGAATGGTGATCGCCTGTGCCAGCCTCTTCGCCTAACGACATCTAAAATGTTTCCGAACAGGAAAAGTTTGATGGCATAGATAACTTTTTTGGCCATCCAGCGCGGCGCGATGGAATGCACCGAGACGAGCGAACCGGAAACCCCCGCTTGCTCGGGACCGCAAGCAACAATTAACAGAGCGCTCTAGAAGCTCACTGTAGTCGTCGCGTGGATGACCGTCGAGGAGGCGGCTAAATTCGAAAAGTAGGCTGTCGCGGGCGTCCTTCAGTTGCTGTAGCATGGTTCCATCCTCGAAGGGCTTCGGTTTGGTTTGATCGATTAAGTCCCAGTGGGCGGCGATTTGAACAGGAGTATGTAAGGACCAGTAGAGGGACCGAAAACGCCTTGGAAGCCTTCTAGCACACTAGTTCGTTGATGTGGTAGCGGCAAGCCAATTCAAGCACCGTCTTTTCTCGAGTTCTGCTCTACGATAGAGCAAGCTCCTCTTGTTTGTTTATTGGGGTTTAAGGGCGCGCCGACACCTTTGGGTCAATTTGCGCCCATAGTTTCTCTTGAGAGTCCTGTGTTTGTGGCGGATGGTGTCAAAAGAGAGGGCTAATATCCGTCCCTTGCATATCCCAATCCTCGAGAGCAGATAAACTCGTGTTACGCCATATATAATACTTATATTAGTTTTCTTCACATCATTGCAGAAGACTTAACAAATAACTTTGACCGTCCGTCTGTCGTCCGTCTGTCTGTACCATTTCTCGACTAGGAAACTACAACAGCTATCGAAACTAAAACTTGCATGATAACAGAACGCCATGAGGCCAGCTCATAGCCGTTTGTTTCAAGGCATTAGGGAAAGCTAATTTAAGTCGGACACTCCACACTTGTTGTTACTAGAGTACTAGAATGTCATATTTTAAAATTATTGTTTAAAAGTAGAAACTTTGACCTCGTTGAGGCAGTTCTAATTATTATTATATTTCAAAAATATTTTACACACCATGTTTTTAGACGAATTGGCACCAGAAACGAGCCCGTCCCGATAGAAATTCCGAAAAATGAAAAACACCCCCAAATAAGTGGCACACTTATATATATATATATATATATAATTATATATATTATATATATAAATATATATATATATATAGAGATATCTGTGTTTGTGTGTGTATTAGGTAAAACCAAGGCTGTATAAATGCTAAAACACTCCAGAACAGAAAATAGCTAGGTAGGGTTAGCATCTGTAATCCCGGACATATTCAGATGCTTGACTTGTAATACTATTATTAGTGATAGATAAAGTGTGTCAGCATTGTCTTGTCTACAGGGTGTTCTGGATAAATTTGACGGTTTTTTGTTCTTCTCTCAAGAACCCATTTGAATATTCGCGATCTGTTAAGTTAATTAGAAAGGACATCCTGTTCCGCGTTGGTGGTGAACTGAGTTTTTGACCATGGACAATCGGAACCCATCTTAATATTGGAAGAGGGTGACCTGCGTCATGGTCAGCGTTGGATTTCTGGCCGCTTTCTGGTCCCGGTACTTTGCTCTCTTCAATGAGTTACTCCCGTGTGTGCCTCACCCTTCCGGGGTCAAAACTATATCCTCGGGTCATTGCTGCGGCCGCATTTCCCGTGATGTTGCAAACTGTGTGCACAACTGGAGTTATATTCTGGACTCTAAATTAACCTAGAGATTGAAATAATAATACATAATTTCAAAGTAATAAGTACGTACCACCCGCAAGATACCCTCTTATTATTCTGTAGTCGAAGAATATACTATTCGGTGGTTCAGAAATATTAACTCATTTGGAACAAATTTGCCATCTCAACTGGTGTTTACTTCGTCAGCGTTTCGCTGACACCCGAAAAGGCTGAGCGCCGAAACGGGAGTAACACTTTAAAGAGAGCAAAACACCGGACCAGAAAACGGCCAGAAATCCAACGCTGGTCATGGTGATTCGCGCCGGTTTCCAAAATCCGGAGATCATGGCTGCAACTCAAGGCGTGTTTAACACCGTGAAGGCCAAGGCTAAAGAACCGTCAAGGCCGGTCAAGGTGGACCGGTGAAGGCCGTCAGACGGGAGTGAGAGACGGAGACGGACGGAGAGGTGAGAGGTCTGGCTATCCGGGAGGAGCACAGCAAGCGTTCTGGCTGTGCCCAGTCGTCGGCATTCACCAAGAAAACTGCAGAAGAACGGGCTGGGAGAACCCTGCAAGGGGAATTCGGTTTATCGAGGTTCTCCGGCTCAACTCAGACGGCTGCATGGAACCACTCAGCACGGTGGTGAAGCCCTGGGTGGAGAGGATGGCCGCGGGACGTCTCTACGTGTGACAAAAGGACTCTGCGCCGTGCCACAGCTCGGGGAAGAACTAAAAGTGTTTGTCGGAGAACTCCTCGACTTCACCAGTCCGAACGTATTGGCCTCTAACTCGCCAGACTGCAATCCCATGGACGAATACGTATGTGGCGCAGCTGAAAAAGACACAAACCGCACCACCTGCAACACCAAGGCCAAGCTCATCACTAGAGTGAACATGGTGTTCTGCTATCTGTCTAGAGCTCTGTGAAGGCAAAGTGAAGCATGTTCAGGATCTGTCTGGAGGCAGTGGTGGAAGCTGAAGATGGCTTCTTCGAGTGAGGCGTTCGCTGCGAGAGATGAGCTTAGACTGCATTTTACATTTTGGAAATACTTTCATTTTTGACTGAGATATTGGACTTTTTCCTCATTTGTGTAAAAGTGTCCAATTTATCCCAAACACCCTGTATATCAGCATGGAAAATCAGTAGTTAAAATACGTCTGGGATTACAGTTCAAGTTGTGGGTATTGGTATAGGGCAGGCATCACACTTTAGTACACAACACTGTAGGCAGTATGACAAGACTAAAAAAGGGTCATTGGGAGGGTCTTTTTCATGGATGGTGGAGCAGAGGCATCTTCCGGCAATGATTAATATGATAAAAAATGATAAAATGTATGATGTATGATTGCATGCTTGTATGATGTATGTATGATTATTGCACACTGTTTTCATTTATTTTAGTTAATGCAGGCACTGCCAAACCTCCTCTAACCTTTAACAATAATGGTCTGAATTCTCAAATGACTAACTAGTGAATCCTTATTCCACCAAACCTGTTAGACAGTGTCATTCATAACTATGTGGTGTTTTTCTACTTATTATTATTATTTGTTGTTGAAGTGCCAACCTTCATGATTATTAAATACATTAACAGTCTGACTCCAGACAAGCTAAAATGACAGTTCAAGTTGGCAAGCATACAAGGAGTTTAGAACATGATCAATTTTCACACATACATCATGACCAGCAGCCAAAATAACACCAATAGCAAGGAAAGTCAATGATTTGTTGAGACCAGTAAATGGAAATTGACAGGTTACCACCTATTTTGCACCTCTAAACCTGGATTAAGATAGTAAATGAAAACTTGGGTGGGTGGGTATTCTATGCCCTTGGGTGGGTGAAGTGCCTATTTAACCTGGTTGAAAATGGAAATAAGGGTGATAGATGTCATTAGGGTGGGAGTTTTACTATTTTTAGTTGGTGTAGGAGTACATATCTTCACAATGGAAGAGTAAAAATAAGCTGATGGTATGCCAAAAATAATAAATACTGATATATTAATGATGAATAATGATGAACTACCAACCTAATTTCCCTATTTAAACAACAGGTTTTATCTTCAACAAACACATTTATTAGTTAAATCATAAGGATTTATAGGTACAAAAATACATTTTTACAAGTCACAATTTGGGAGTACAGCATTTGTTGGTAGTCTAAAAACTAACAAACATGAACTTTTCCAACATTGGACATCATTGTAGAGGATGTTGAAATAATATTTTGATAGGTTTCTAGAACCTTGCTGCATTTAAGTACCTAACAGTAAAACTATTTGAGTAAATACAAACAAAAAGTTCACTGGCGGATCAAAAGGGGGCGCCAGGGGCAAATGCCCCTCAAACTGCCTGAAATCATTACAAATTTACATATTTCCTGGTGTAGGACATCTATGCAACTTGTACTAAGGATAGTTTATTTTAAAACGTCTAGCAATCCATAAGGGAGCGAAATCCGATTTAAGAAAAAAAATGAACTTTTTCGGGTGATGCCCCCCCCCATGGCTCCAAAAACTAAATACTAGGATCCGCCAATGAAAAAGTTGTTGAGCTTTGACTTTGTGTTTAACATCCTAATCACCATCAAATTTATGAAGAATGACTGGAATGGCCAGATTGGCTTACAGGTACCCAAACCTCAACCTCCTTCAAACTTAAATGAGCCACTTAAATTACCTCACTTCAATGCAACTGCAACGGTGTTTGGTTTATGGGGGAGGTGCGAAATCGAGTTCGATGAGAAATGCAAACTTTATTTTAGTCCCTACTGCGCCGTATATGGCTTTGGAACCAAATAAAAACGGGCAACCAAATTATATCGTACCTTAAATTTGTATCGAAGCATTGAACCGGCACGGGTTATAGAACATGTAAGCCATGGTACTTCTCATCCATGATGTATGCTAACGAGTGGAGCATGACGTAAGAATACCGAGTGCTGTTCAAGGGTACCGCAATTCTTGCTGCGCGTCGCTTGCGGCCAAGCCGCCGAGATTCGCTCCGCCACTACTCCATACGTCAACCACGAGAGTGCGACGCCATGAACACAAGCTGCGGCTTCTGCGGCCGCAGACTTCGCCGGTCGCTGCGGCTACTTTTCCAGGCCGCAGGAATGCTGGCGGCCGCCAGCCGGGACGTCATATACTTACACCATCCCGTCCGTCTACCCCACGCTCGGCCCAGCGGCCGCAGCGACCGAGCAGATTGCGGCACCCGTGAACAGGGCCCAGGGTGCTGTTCACGGTGCCGCCATCTGCTGCGGTCGCTGCGGTCGCTGCGGCCAGCAGGCGGGGGGTAGAGGGACGGTGGGAGGGCTGTAAGTATGAACGTCACACGGCTTGCGCCGCCAGCGATTCCTGCGGCCGGGAAAAGTCAGCCGCAGCCGACCGCCGAGGCCGCGGCCGCAGAGCCAGTTCGGAGCCGCAGCTTGTGCGTTCATGGGCGGCACTCTCGTGATGAGTATGGAGTAGTGGGCGGAGCCTAAATCTCTGCCGGCTGGCCGCAGCGACCGCAGCGCACCGCCAGGCACCCGTTGAACAGCAACTCAGCGTATCGTCGTAATATAATAATATTTTCGTAACTGGTCAACACCAGGGCAAATCACATTTGACTAGATATGTCATGTGCTAAGGTGAAAATATGATACAAGAGCCGTTTTCACGATGGATTTTTTTGCGCGAAATGTTTTAGAAGTAGCTGTTTTCACGATGGACTAAATTGCGAAAAAAATAACCCTCGCCCTACGAGACCGTAGGGCGAGGGTTAAAACATTTATCTCAAATTTGTCCATCGTGATAACGGCTATTACCTACTAAAATATTGTACAACATTTTACAATGTTTTAAAACATTTCGCGCAAAATAATCCATCGTGTAAACGGCTAAGATCCCACGACAGAAATTTTCCTGGATAAGAACCCACCCAAAACATAGCCAAAAATGCAAAAAATATTGCCCCGGATTTAGGCCACTGGCCAGCATACCCAGCCAGTTGGGCATTGATCGGGCACAATGGTTTAATCCCATTGTGCCCGATCAGTGCCCAATTTAATTGTTGGCTGGGTATTTTGCAGGGCCCCTAAAAAGTCGCAAAAAGGGACGTCACCGATAATTTTGTAGTGTGAAAGTCGGCCGAATGGCGGACGTGCCCCAGCTCTGCCTCCCCTGGCTGCGCCTGTGATCATAGGCGTAGGAACGCAGGGGGCCGCGGGGGCCATGGCCCCCTCACTTTTTGTCCATTTTTGTGTGCTAAAATCAACAATTTCTTTCATATTTACCAATTCAAAAGCGCATCATATTTGCAAAGACGAAAGGAGCTCCAAAATAGATATAATTGGAGTCCTGACTTTTCGTCACGTTCCTACGCTTCTGCCTGTGATGCGCACACATGAAGAGAGTTAACCCGCGCACCGACGGGGGCGGATATCTGCCCCCCCCCCCCACACACAGGTTTTTCAGGACTTGCGGGAAAACAGCGGCGCGCAGCGCCGCCAAAGTTTGCACAGCTGTTTGGGCAACAATTACGCACACTTTATGAATTTTATGACTTCCTAACTTTTAAGGTCACGTTGTCAGGTCACATTAAATGACCTGACCTCAAAAGTCCACGTTTTTGTAAGTTTGACATCTTGCCGAAGCCACAGTGGTGAACCAAACAGTTTGAAACTCACAGTGTGTGATAAGGCCTAGGGTATCTACAGTTTGTATATCTCGGATTTGTTATATCGGTGACCTGAGGTCATGTCAATTTGTGTGACCTCCCATTATAAGGTATTGGAGAAAATTTAAATGCGCACCAATCGAACAAAACCTGGCTAAATGTGGTCAGTTTTCATCCTATCACTATTTTGAAGCTAAGCAGGAGAATGCATGCTGTATTTTTCTTCTGTGACCTCTCTAAGGTCAAATCCAAAGCGTCCCCAGGCCATATGTTTTTTGTACAATAACTCATCTTCTATAGTGAGGTAGAGTGCTGTGGTTTTC
>VOPJ01002943.1:0-41687 GCA_014673585.1 Semibalanus balanoides | reverse complement strand
CGTCACACCAGACAGGACGGTAAACTGTATGTGCCCAGGTCCCGAACAGAGATGGGTCACCGGCGCTTCCTTACCCGTGCGCCGACGCAGTATAACCAGCTGCCATCAGATCTGACACGGACTACCAGTGCCCGCGTTTAGAAGACACTTTAGACGCTACCTGTGCCGGGAACCTGGGCTGAGAACTTGTTCTACCAGCGTTGAGCTTTTGTCTCTTTCTGTTTTTCTTAGACGACAGGTGTGTATGGAATGTGTGTGCGTGTGTGTCTGTTTGCGAGCATGTTTCTGGACCAGCCTCCACGTATGTTTTATCTTTTTGACGAGAGGCCCGTAAGAGCCACAAGTTTATTGTGGAAGGTTTCAATATAGTCTATGTTTGTGAACTTGCTACCATCATTGTGCACCAATTGGTAGCGATCCTTTGGAAAGGGCACATAGTTGGGTTAGCGATCGTACCATTACCACCTATAACCAAATTTATGTCAATGACCAAATTGTGACAAATTGAACATTGTAGAATCAGGTATCTACCAGAGATGCAAAAAATGTCTCCAAGATCGGAACCAGCCCGCCATCCCCGCCGCTCATACATGAGTTGGCACCGGCATCAAGCCCGGCCACATGTGACTGTCCCTAAGATTGGAATTTTTAGGTGTAAAGGCCGAAACTCTACTAGGGATATATTCCACTCCTTTTGGCCAATTTAAAAGGCTTATTTTCCACACTTTTTTACACTTCTGAGATTATATTTTCAGTCTTTTCCCTTTTGGAGATTATTTTCACTCTTTTGTTTGGAATAATGTAAAAGCATAACTTGATATAGTGTTGTTTGATAGCAAGAACGATCAAAGTCATAAAAGGCTCTTTTAGAGGGATAATTTCCACTCTTGATGCTGATTTTCAGTCTGAATTTCCACTCGGCGACCTGGCTTCTTAAGTATCGCTAGAAACACTGCACATGAGGCAACACCCCGCCAGGCCGGCAGCCACAATCTGCATGTTACGTCATTCTACGCTTACTATCTTATAAGAGGAATAATTATAGTTTGAACTTTGCACCACTTTATTACCCCCCCCACATTGAAACACCAATGGATAATGGATATCTACGGACAATGGACACCACATGAAGTTACCGTAGAGTGATGACTGACAACACTCAACACGAAATTATCACAAAATGTATGATGCAATGAATGGACTCAATACAATACAGTATTGTTGCATACATAAGTAGTGCAAAATGCTTACCAGCTGAAACAATGAGCGCCTTTGATCAGCAAACAAAGGCGACACAGGTAATTAAATATATGCTTAAATAATAGTTATTAAAAACGTTTGCCATCGCTGCTGCTGCCTTACAGTGAGGAAAAGTTTCTTGTCTTGTGAGGAGTCGCAATGCGTGGTGAGATCTGAGCTGGTGGAGACCACCGCCGCGACACTCGTCTGCATCGGCGCCTCCTGTCAGCTTCGGAGCGGGTTTGAGCCAGGCCAGACATCGATGCTGTCCAGTGGGAGACCCGAGCTGGTGGGTAGACGCACCGCCGCGACACTCGTGCTGCATCGCGCCTCCTGTCAGCTCTCGGAGGCTGGCGTGACTCAGGCCAGAACTGAGCTGTCCAGTGGAGGCCTGTAGAAAGTTGGCATAACATGTGAGGATTGGGTGTGAGTTGGTCGGCGATTGATATAGGGGAGAACATGGCTGATATTTAATGTTAGCTGGGTTTTCTTGTGAACTATCCACAGCAGGTATTTTTTTGTTCACAACATATGTTCATTTTAGCTTGGAATGACCCGTTTTTATCCAAAACAACTTGCCTGCGACCAGAATGGCCAAAAATTATTTTCAAAAGAAATCCAAACATTATTTTTGCCTGTTTGTTGGATGTTTTGTAATAAAAAAGCTGTGCTACAAGAAATAAGTATGCTATAGGAAAAATATGTGCACTATACACTACATAAAAAATATATGCTTAAATCCAAAAGCCCAAACCAAAAATCCAACACTGTTGTAATGAGTGCAGGGGCGTAGCCAGGGGGCATTGGGGCCAATCCTCCCCCTGAGCAAAATAAATTTGCATTGGATAGAATGGGATTCTCTGACAACCCCCTCCCTACCCAGGTAACAGATACCGTTGTAACAACGATGTGAAAAATAAACTTGGAATTTTACGTTTAGAAAACGTTGCGACAACGTCGTGAATGTTGTGAATAAAAAATTGGTAAACGTTGCTGTTAAACGTTACAGAAACGTTGCATCGTTACGATGCCACAACTTTGTTCTAGTAACTTGGGAAGAAACAGCTCTCACCATGTGTACATATCTAAATGAGCATATTCTACCATTTCTTACTAAGATTTAATGATCAACCACTAGGTTACGTTAGCTTTATGCTTTCAAAAGTATAACTTTGTAGTCAACGTTGTCTTCAACGTATTGCTGGGAGCGTCACAAGTTAACGTTTTGACAACGTTTCCTGGGCATGTCTACAAAATTACACTATCAACAACGTATGTGCGTAGTTGTTTGGCAACCTTGTCACAACGTAAGCGGACAACGTCAAATGTTAGCTGGGTACTCCCTCCCCCTGTCAAACAAAAATATGGCTGGAGGAGCCAAAATTTGACTTTTGATCTGACATACACCCTCCCCCCCCCCCCTATTGTGCTGGATGAGCGGTATTCTGCCCCATTCTCTCAGAAGTATTGCACAGTCAAAAATGGAAAAGGTTGACCTACGTCGAGTGGTGCAGGTGTTCTGTCACTGAATCTATACAGTATGAATAAATAATTGCAAGGTGTATTAAACAGGACCCACAAGGCTGCTTTAGATGTGATCAATGATTGGCACTGTGTTGCAGAAGGTGTGATCAATGATTAGCACTGTACTGCAGAACATAAGTCTGTTATTGAATGACAAAAAACATACTCATACTACCATGATTAATAATATTAAATGATTAATAACAATAAAAAACATCTGAAGCTGAAACAAGTCAGAATGAACTCCAACCTGCGCCAAGCCTTTTTCTATCAATTTAGTCTGAATGTCTGAAAATTTAGTCAGAAACTTCATTCTGCTGCAGAGTTATAATATTCTGGAAGAGACTCCATGCAAAAGTTGTGTCATCTCCAAGTGGAGTCACCTTCAAGAACCGGCTGGACAAGCTGTGAAAGAACAAGTTGTATGACATGAGGTCAGCACAGGACTGGGCTGTACCACCAATCCTCACACCCTTAGATATTAGTTAATCCCTATAAATTACCCACCAATTTATTTAAAAAATATTACATTTAGTAATTACAGATGTCTTTCCCAAGAAATTTTGCACTATAACTAATTATAACTTCAATAAAACATATCTTGCCACTGGGTTGCATCGCCCATCGCCAAACTTTGTTGATGCATTAGCTGATTGTCTGTAGTACCTACTTTGACAGCATAAATATAGTGCTCCACTTATATCCTTCATTCTAGGGGGACATTTGGAAACTGGGGTTTTCAGGTGGGATAAATTGAGTTATTGGGTGAGCGTAAAGACATTTAATTAACTGCGTAATGAAAAAGAACATATCAAAACAACACTACTAAAATTAAGGCTGCAGTATGATTTAGATTTTTTTAAAAGTAAATCTTCAAATTCCCATTTGTAAACCTTGCTGTGAGCTAATCCTGCACTCGCAATCCCTAAGCAATAGGGATGCGTTGAATGCCACCGGAGTCCTGCGCCACATAAACTCCATCCAGCCAGCGGAACTAGGCTGGCCCCAGCGGCACTGACATAAAACCAGGGTCCTAGGATTGGTTTGGAGCTTGGGTGTGGAGTGAAAAATTATGGCTCAAAATGAGCATAGAGAGTGGAAAATCCAACAGCAAAAATATACGTTCTATGTTTTATCAATAACCAACCACCCGCTCACCAGAATAGTTAATACCTATGTCAATTTGCACATCATCATCATCATCATCATCAAGTTTATTAAACATAAATGAAACAAAATATGTAAATAAATCAGAAATGTGCAAAAGCAAAATAGCTTAAATCAAGACACCCTGTCTGAAAATAAAGATACGTGGTTAAACTGCGACCGCCGCCACGGCACAGCTCGCTCTGATGTTATATTAAAGCCAAGCCCACACACACCTCCTGGAGACCTGAGCTGGTTTTCTCTCCACAGGCTGTCCATATCATAACAGCCATAAACCAGTAACAGAGTTCCATTCATCCAATGCAAGGAGTGGAAAATTCACAGTAAAACTCAGGAAAAAGAGTGGACAAATAGTAACGATAGCGTGTAATTTTCCACCCAAATTTCCAAATCCTAGGACACTGCATAAAACTGCAGCTCCAATTAATAGTTCATGCATGCAGTCACTTGACATGCACTAATCATATTGGAGGCAGGTGGATTATAGTGCTAATGAGGGCTGAGTGACTCTCCGGGAAGAAATTGTATGGTAAGGATACAGAATAGTGTCTGGAAACATGCAGAATGTCAAAAAGTTAACTAAGTGCCTGAAGGAATAAGACCTACCCTCTCTAGCATACCGCCGCCTGCGAGGAGACATGATCGTTGTCTACCAGATTCTCCATGGCTCCCTGGAAGTGCAGCCGGATCTTCTCCAACTGTCGAGTACCAGGCGCACATGAGGCCACCACCTCACGCTCCACAAACCAAGGGCAAGATATCTGCCTAGATGAAGCTTCCAGAGCGTCAGAGCGGTGAACAGATGGAACAGCCTGCCATCCCACGTTGTGTCCGCCCCTTCCATCAATGCATTCAAATCCCGACTTGATTCCCACTGGAAAAACATTCATTTCACCTCAGTATTTAACCACTAGTACTTGAGCATGTAACAATGTAATGATCCGGTCCTACAGGCCTACTAAGGCCTCAAAATTCCGTGTATTCTAAGGTAAGGTAAGGTAAGTGATGAAATAGTGAAGTTTTGAAACATATACAAATCCTTGGGAGGATAGTTGGTATATCTAACCAGAACTGAAAGAGATCATAAATATTCATCACAAATTACAGAATGACCAAAATGTTTTGGAGAAGCAATGATCAGATTCCTTCAGGTCAAGGTCCTCTTTTGACCTTCCTCAATCTGTAACTCCCCTGTTACAGATTGAGGATCACCTGTAGTTTCTATTCTATTCTAAATGCATAGATACCTGATATCTCAGGTGAAAACAAAATAATTATAGAATTTGCCAACATTAGAATACTATTAAGGAAAGGCGGCAATATGCTATTGTTTATATGTGAGAATGAGTGCACTTCAGCTTGGTTCAATTTCAGGCCAACTGAAATTGCAATTCATACAATACAAATCAAATTGAAGTACAAAAACTTGGTCTCATAACATGCGTATAATTTAACTTTTAAGGCATACATAGCGAAGTATGATATAGGTAAATTACTATCACAAGCACATCAAAAGTACGTACCGAGAGGCCTGTGAATCTGTGGATCCTGGGGATCGATGTACCCTATAGCCTTGGATGTACCGGATGCACAATAACAAACCATATTGACGGCCAAGGCCATAGANTGCCAGAAATATTTTAACCCTCGCCCTACGGTCCCGTATGGCGATGGTTAAATCATTTTTTCGCAAATTAGTCCATCGCGAAAGCGGCTATCACTAAAACATTTTAAAACATTTTACAATATTTTAATATATTTCGCGCAAAATAAGCCATCGTGAAAACTGCTAGTATACTAATATAACAGTAAAGCTAAGTAAATATACTCAATACAAACACGCCCATCACCGAAGGTCCACACCTGTGATGTCGATTTTTGAAAACGATTGGGGAACCTAACAGAAACAGATCAAAGGGATCCACAGGCGCCATAGCTTTACTAGTACAACTTAATTGGTCAAACATTAGCCGTTTTCACGATGTATTATTTTGCGTGAAATGTTTTAAAACATTTTAAAACATTTTAAAATGTTTAAAACATTTCGCGCAAAATAATCCATCGTGAAAACGGCTATTAACACATTTATTGAATGCAGATCTAAGCGGTTTTACCAGGGATAATTTGCTTTTAAGCAGTTCTTAACCCGGGCTCTGCGAAAGCTTAGTCGTGCCAGGGGAGGCATCTGACGCCCCCTACAAAAATGGTTAATATGGGAATTAGGTAGAATACAGAAATGCCGTAAGAAACCTTATCTAAATTCATGTCAAAATTGCCACTTAGCTCAGTCAAACACTGTGGCTGTGGTTCGACAATAAACTTCTTTGGAGGTGGTGACATTTGACGTGACCTGATGAATCGACTGAGATGAATTTATAAGTTTTACTAAAGTAAAAAAAAAAATATTGAGTAAAAAAATGGGGGCGTCCTTACCCAGCCTCCGATTATAATCGATCGTATCGGCCAAATCCTGGCACACAGCCCAAATTTATTCGTCGGATATGCGGTGCAATGGGTTATTCAATCGAGTTATGGCTGTAGCGCCAAGAGTAGGGCCAAGGAAACATTTGAGGGGCTAAGGGCCACCATGCAGAAGAGACAAAGAGCTAAAACTTTACGAAGGAGAGAAACACTACTTCGCCGATANGCGGCGTCAACACCCTGAGCGGCATGGTCGCGCCCGTCTACATGACGAAGCAGCAGAAGAAGATCGATAAGATCACCACCCTCCGGCTGGCGGCCAACTACATGCGACGCGCGTTCAGTAAGTTGGCGGAAACCCCTGGACCAGTCTTTGGTTGCTAGTTGCGTTTGTATTATGTTGATGCTTCATGCTTATTTTAATTTGTAGCTTGCTATGCTTTCAGGCATTTTAATACATGTTCATATCGTATTTTAAGCCCAATGATTTCAAAATTTAGCATTAGGCCTATGGCGTTGCATGGTAAGAACTGAGTTAAAATCTATCAAATTAACAGTAGAGCCCCCCCCCCCGGGCGATTTCATAAAGTTCCGCTTGTGAGCAAGTGTAACGCTGCTAAAGCGTCCCCAACACTAACTTTAACATGGAACAATGCGGTACCGACGGTGGAAAGTTGACAGCAGCCGTTTTCACGATGGATTATTTTGCGCGAAATGTTTTAAAACATTTTAAAATGCTTTGAAAAGTTTTAGTATAAAAGTTTTAGTATACGATATATTCCAAGAAAAATAAATTACTGATTTAGGCCATATTATCATTATTCATTTATTAAGAGTTATGGAAACATGAAATGGCTCATGTACAAGGATAGATTTCAAATTGTCGTGTTTGGAAGAATATATGCGTCTAGAGTCATTCGTTCGTGAGATACGCCAATATAGTTGCTGCATTGGCAGCGTATGGATACAGGTTTTGCTTCGCATGCGCATAATGCGCTAGAACGAATTCGCTGCCGGGAGTCCATTATGAGATAAGGAGGTCGGTTTTGTTGAGCCGACAAGTAGGTGCTCGAGATTAAAATGTTTTCGGTTAGTCTTTGAAAAGTTTCAGTAGGTGAGATCTGGCATCACAATTTAACCTATCCTGCATAATATGTCTTGCTATTACACCACAGGCTAATTTTGTAACATACTATTATTCTTTACAACATATTAAATTTAATGAGACATTTAAGAAAATTCGGTTTGCAAAAGTGATGTCTTAAGGAATGGTACGTGATACTAAAACTTTCATATAAAATTTTAAAACATTTTAAAATGTTTTAAAACATTTCGCGCAAAATAAGCCATCGTGAAAACGGCTAGTAAGGATAAAGGACAATTCGAAAATGTGTCCAATAATTATTGCAATGATGATATTGAAATGAGATACTAAGTTTCAAATATTATCTCCCTTTCCCTTTTCCCTTTTTATTGACGGCTGATGAGCTCCTATTTTCTTCCAAGGGTAATAACGTTTTCAATGTTATGTTTACGGTTTCGTGAAAATTGCACCATGGTCGATTATGTGTTGATTTATTTGATCTAAGGAGACCTTTGTGGATAGCCTGTGCAGCAGTTGTGACAGGTTATTGGCAATAGGTTGTCTTAATGGATCGATTTGTGGTCGTGCGGTTTGTGCAGTATTATGTGAAATAAACCAATTGTTCAGCTTAACCGCCGCGACATGCAACCAGCTGTGAGATAATTCTTACTTTTCTTAGCATGAGCAGATAGGAAAATGGCCATGCCAAGGCTTCGGTAGTTTGTCCACGAGCCTTTATTGAATTTGCCTGTATGAAAAGACAAAAACACGGAAACATGTTTAGCATGAAGAAGACAAAATCGGAAGCAATTGCATCCACAGCAGACTTGTGAATGATTCAAATTTGCATGAATGATTAAATCATGATTCATTGGTAAACATGAGTGATTCAATCATGATTCAATCACTCAACATTACTACTGGTGAATGGTTCACAGTGATGCATAGGTTTATGTGAATCAATTATGAATGATTCATTCAATGAATCAATCATGAATGATTCAACCACAATAATTAGCAATGCGTAGTGCAAACATTAGTGCATATATTCGGAATGAGGGTGTTTACAGACCAAATGAAGGTGCTGCAAGTGATATTGACATGTGTTGACTCAGTTCCACTCCCCATTATGAGGGTGGGCTATCGTTTATATTGCTTCTGCTGTCCCCCTAAAAAGAAAGATTCTCTTTGTGCTATGAATGATTCAATCACCCTATTTTATTTGTATGAATGATCCAATCAATTGTTCATCGAATCATTCATGAGGAGGTGAATCGATTCATGAATGATTCACGTGAAAAATAATGATTCAAACAAAAATAATTATTAAATCAGAATCAATCACAAGTCTGATCCACAGGGAATGTAGGCAACTATGTATAGTTATGATAAGCTATTGTCGATATGAAATACCTTGATGAATACTTGTTGGTTTTTAATTTGTTCTTCTTTCCGAGAACGTGAAATCATTAACAGTAACTTCGGAACGTTTAACATAAGATACAAAATATAATATACCACTCAGTAATTCGTGCCGTCGACCTCGACTCAGTTATCACTTGTCTGTATAAAAAGTTAGTAGACACTAGATAGGTCATTATATATTTACGTTATTGATTCGCAGACTAAAGACTCGGGCTAATTGTCATCGAACTACCACTGGCGGACGTACTGTAACACTGGGCCTGGGGTAGAGAGTAGAGACAGCAGACAATCCTGATGTGCAGGTGCTATGCCGAAGTTCGTGTTGAAATGTCGTGTTGCATCACCATGTTGTTATGTCGATGATGAGGCGCTAGCCCCGCTTAGCAGCTTGTTTAAACTGTGGTCGTGTATGCAATGGCCAATGTGAATGCGCAACTTGTAAACATCCATAGGACATGCGCTTTCACAACTTCCTCCTGGTCCGCTCCAGTGTTACGTTATGAACTGAGCCCGGAGTCGAACGTAGCCGGTCGGATACAGTTAACAATCCGCTCTCAGCGCCGTAACCGACCAGCGCGTAAACTGCACCCCCACGGTGACCTATTTTCTTCCGGTGCAGTGAATTGCCTTCAACTATTTAAATTCCAGTTAAGCTGTTGAACGAAGAAAGCTAAGTGGTAACCTGTATTAGCTTTGCTCGAAGTTCCATAGTTGTACACTATGTAGATTGAGTTTTGGAATGCCCCTTCACGCCCTCATTGCAAAGTTATCGCCATCCCAAAATAACATCATAATTATGTCACAAGTGTGTAACACCCTGCGAAACCGAAATGGCCTCAGAGCCGCTGGGAGCCTCATTATACAACCAAAGCGGCTACTAGTTAAGCACTCTTTTATGTGCAGTTAAATGAAAATTATATCTCGCTAGCGAGGCGTGAAACTGTGTTCAAACTTCCGGCGTCGCTTTGTGCTTCACAACCAGCGGGGACATCTACAAACTCCGACGCACACCCGCATCACGGCGTTGCTCAGGACTCCGTTTATGAGTTAGGACTCGGTCTGACCTCACTGGTGACGTCAGTCAGGCGCACCTGGCCCGAGCTGATGTGCTGTGTGCGGCGTCATGATGTGCGGTCATGCGACGTCATGATGTGCGCTCCTGACAGCCTGCGGTCGCTGAGGCTCCGTCCCCGGCCGTCCGGGCCTCCCCTCTGAAAATACGGCACAGCAGCTCCGCGAGCTCCGGAAGCTCCGGCTCGATCGGGACGGCCGGGCTTCGCAGCCGTCTGAAGCTGTCTGCGGAGCTGCATAGTGGCCTAGTGATGTAGACGGTCCCGCGGTGCAGGAAGTTGCATGAAAGCGCGGGTATAATGCGGGCAGTTAACGCAGGCAGAATGCTGCGCGTAGGCTGATGTATTGCGAGAAAGGAATTGATCTCTTATCGAATGCTATTTGTCGAGTGGCTGCATGTGCAGATGAGAATTGGATTCTTACGTAGCATTACATCGGCCGTGAATGAATGCCTTAGCTGGTCGCTTGGAGCAGTTGTAGTCGTAACTCATTGATCTGAATCACTGGCGGATCCAGAAAGTGTGATTTTGACAGTTTGGTGGGCCAAATCCCAAAAATTATCGCATTAATTCTGAAACTTCATCGGATTTTTCGCTTGCTTATGCATCAATAACTGTTTAAAACAAAAACTTTCTCTAGTTAAAAGTTGCTTAGTTTACGAACAAACTCAGAAAATGTGTTCAAATTTGCGCCGATTTTGGGTGGTTGGGGGGGCCTGGCCCCTTTGCCCCCCCCCTGGATCCGCCCTGATCTGAATTCATATGCTTCCCTGATTGTACGGTTTACTTTTGCCTTTATCGATGTTCAAAACTTGCTGTCAATATACCAGTAGACGCCTTAATCGGCGAAGACGAGCGAGCCTGTCCACACCCGACCAGAACTGCGCGTCTTCTGACCGCGATTGGGTGAGGGGATCACGTTATGGACAGCAATGTTGGCGACGACGCTAGCGACATATGGCGGCGCGTGAGGAACTACGCTGCTGGCCGGGACTTAGCCGAGCGGCCGGGACTGTGCTGGGTGACTGACTTTGGTTTAGTGTTACCCCCTACGCAGTGTGGATCAAGAAAAATCTCAAGGCAGGGGGCCATTCAATTGCAGTGGTGCCCCTACCTATGCCCAAATCTGAAAAGCTCGACGGATTTGGTTTCACTTTATTTTAAGGGTGCCCCTATTGTCCTCAGGCCGGAAAGACGTCCCCTCAGGCGACCAGAGTGCCCCCTCAGACGGCCAGAGTGCCCCATCAGACGGCGAGTGCCCCCTCAGGTGCCAAAGTGCCCCCTCAGGCGGCCAGAGTGCCCACTCAAGTTCGAGGCCCAAGGGGGGCCATGGCCCCCTGGCCCCGTCCTCTGGATCCGCCACTGCCCCTATGGGTGCAGTTTGCATCCCCTGGGGATGAAATTCAAGTTTATAACATAAGTGATTGAATGGGACTATCTGATGGCGAAGACCGCTTGTCAATTAGATGTGTAATTTCAAAGATATAAGCTTTTGAAAAGCGTTACGATCACGGCTGAAAAGTTGTACGGCCGGGCCGGGTCGGGTCGGCCGCTTATATGTGAGAAAAATCCCGTATTCGTATTCAATGAAAACTTGCTTGCGCTTCGCGCTCGCTCGTAATCACGGTATTCAATTTACAACTTAAACACTACCTAGTACCTACAAACCAGTCCCTTCATATAAACACATCTTCATTAGTCATGCATTAGATCAAAACATCTACATAAACGGACACATCGCAGACCTACCCGCATAGCAAATTAATTTGATGCCGCTTGGAAGGTGCATTTGCATGAGAGTTAGAGAAGATTGGACTATCATACTTAGCGCTGAGTCCGCATTGGTGTTCGATCGTGCTCGAAACTTGGCCTGGCATCTGGCTTACGTGCTATTACTATCGCTGCCCTCAAACTTTGCAAATTTATGACGACGTTGCAAAGTTATCTATTATTTTAAATATTTAGCATGCCATACCACTCTACCGCAATATGATGATTGTGATATGCCTAGTCATCATACCGGATTGTCCAGTTTCCTTACGAGAGCTTAGACGGACTGTTTTGGAAGGTAGCACAATTCTGATGGACATGATCTGCAGATACATAAGATCAAATCGACATAGTCAACGTCGGCGGTTTCACCAATGTGGGATCGGTTACGGTTGTTGGATCGCCACTGTGTTGATCCGTGGTCATTTCACGGACGGAGGGTCATTTGATTGTGTTGCCGTCTCGATGAGAGGGGCAATAATGCCAACCACTGTCATGGTCCTAACTTCATAGTCGGTCACGTGAAGGATAAATGTGGTGGTTTGTTTGATTTCTGAGTTGGATATTGGGCATAGGAGTATATTTAGCATAGCCTTCCCATGATTATATTTGATAATGGGTTTGAAAATAATGCAATTTCTCCTTAATTATCGCATTCCAGTGACATGTACAGTTGCATGCTGCATAGGTATTATTTTTTATGATCTTTTTGTATGATTTTTGTACCACGTTCTACTCGGAGCCAAACTGTGATAGATTGTTATATTGTTGTTATTGTTCTTGAAATGTTACTTTTTACGCATATCCCATGCTAAAACTTTGCTGGACCACCCGCCATTGCTTCGAAGTTTGAGTTGACATTGTTTTGGGGTTGACTAGATGATCAAATGTATTTTGATAGTATGTAATTACCATTCATATTCGTCACAGCCTATAGATGTTTCTTTTCAAGTAATCTGAACACACCTCAATCTCATGTCTTATATCTGCAATGTTGTTGCTAACGAAATTTTTACTGTTTTGGACTGTAATTATACATAAAAATGTTGTTGAGGTAATTGTTCGTCATTCGTTTTTTAAGCGGTATTTTCAAATGTTGAATGAGCAGAAACGCAGTCGATGCTTGCAGGGGCGTAGTAACTCATTAAAAGTTGGGGGGGGGGGGGCATATTTTGAAGGTGCGATTTCTTTCCATGCACGTCCATAGGCGTAATGTTAAAATCCGAAAATGTTGGGGGGCAGTTGCCCCCTGCCTCCCCGGCTCCTACGCCCATGGATGCTTGAACAACTGATCGGTGTACATCTGACATAATGATCGTTGTATGCAGTCCTATGCTGCATTAATCTGATTTTACACGTACCATATCTATTATCGCTATCATTTAATCACTTTTCAATAGTGATCTTGGCCGTATCCTGTCATTGTGCATTGATCGCTGGCGAAGGCAGAGGTAAATATGTAAGCGAATAAAATGACAGCCTCGTGACAGTATTTCTTTCATATAGCCGTGGAAATAAACTCCGACATCACTATGATATTTAAAACAGGCATGCTGGTGAAAAGTGTTCTTGTTTGATTCAGGAAATACTTACATACTTCGTACTACAGCTCACTTTCAAGGAAAAGCGTAGCTTCATGACTTCAATATTACATTCAGCATTGGTCTGCAATCCTCCTCGGAACGGGGTGGACCCATTGCGTCAGGTTTTATAAATGCTCAAGGTCTGCTAAAGCAGTGACTGTTCATTTGAAATCGGTGGTTGGGGATCACCACTTGGGTGGCTCAGACTATGTCGCGTCATACCAGCGTAATGTGCGGTCGAAAGTGATCAAGTACGGAGCCAGCGAAATACAGCCTCACTCGGCTCGGTAATAGCTACTGTTAACTGCTACCACGGCCGGACTCTTCCGCTAATGCCGTTCTATGTATAGATTAGGAGCTCATTGAGTAAAGTGCTGGATGCGTCCAGTCATTGCGCTCCAGTTAGTGCCGTGGGATTAAAATGTATTAATTGGATCGGTCGTATTCGCGTGTCCGCAGACGGAATCTGTGGCGGTGGGTTTTAGGTATGCATCTATGTGGCTCGTTCAATTTTTCTTGAGAATGTTTTAGCGCCGTGGTACTGTAAAGTGTGATAAGGATCCTCGCCTCTAATTGACGAGCGACTGTATTAAAGGTGTTCGTTGAACCGGCATTGTAATATCGAAGTGGTGGGAAAATGCCGGGTTTCTTTATCTACTCGTGCAAAACGTCTAATCCGTGTGAGTTTTTAGTCAGGCCTGTGTTATTGCGAAACAAGGTGTTTTAGGCCCAATTTATGTAGATACCCATAATCGTTGATTACAATTATATATGAAGTGGTTTTAACAGTTGAATGGGTAACTGCATGCAGTCCTAATAATTTGGTATAAGAAAAGCAAAGGTGACCAGCAGCACTGCAAAATATAGGTACTAGGTAGATACACTTGCCTATGGCATACTCGCTTCTTATGAAAATTATGTTACTGCTTCATAACATTCCAAGTATGTGTTTCACTGTTCAAATTAATTATTAAAATAGACGAGTTTTCGACATCTTCAAAAATATTTAGCAAACTTCCGACCTGATGATGACAATGGCGTCGAAAACTGTTCAATTTTAATAATTCATTTTGACACCGAAGTTTGACATGGTATTGATTATTTTAGCACGATTTTTAACAATCACGCCCATCATGCCAGCCATTCATTTAAATAATAAATATCCTGCCAATGAAAACTGTGCTAGTCTTCTGATCTAGCGCGAAGGTAGCGCTAGCCAGCTTTATATGAGATGGGGGTTAGCCTGGTCACAGCTTGGTATGTTCCATTCTAGCTCAAATAAGTACCTTATTTGTGCTCGTTTTACAGTGTTATGTGTGATGGCAATGAACACTGGCTGAGAGCCTCTCAGTCGTGCTTCTGACCAGCGGCAGATCCAAATCGGGAGTTGGGGGGGGGGGATTCCAAAAATTCCCACACAATTCTGAAAAATTATCGGATTTTGCTTGCTTATCCATTGGTAGCAGATTTAAAATAAACTTTCCTTTTGTAAAAGTTACTTAGATTTCCTTCTATATCATGAAATGTGTCATTTTTGCCCATTTCGGACGGTGGGGGGGGGGAGGGGGGTAATTGCCCATTCTGCCCCACCGTAGATCCGCCACTGCTTCTGACTTTGACTGGCTATCAGCACCGCTGGCTCTAGTTGGCCCTGGTGGCGACCGCCAGCGGTCGCCACCAGGGCCCGGAACTAGTGAGCCTGACATCAGCTCATACATATTGGGCTGCTGAATTTCGCCGTTCCCACTAGTCCGCGCTGGTAATTTTGGCAACGAGTTGTTTCACATCATTTCAATTTGATTCCTTTCGCTGCAACCACGAGTGGGCCAAAGCATAACGGTATTTAAAAGACCATGTCTCCGGCAAGTCTGCAACTTAGTCAGTTATTGTATCGACCGACTTTGCCTCCTGTGGCTGTGACGTCAGCCTCCGGTGTCTGTGACGTCAGCCTCCGGTGTCTGTGACGTCAGCCTCCGGTGGCTGTGACGTCATCCTCCGGTGGCTGTGACGTCAGCCTCCGGTGGTTGTGACGTCAGCCTCCGGTGGTTGTGACGTCAGCCTCCGGTGGTTGTGACGTCAGCCTCCGGTGCCCGTAACGTCAGTCGTCAGCCTCCGGTGGCTGTGACGTCGGCCAGCAGCATTTATTTTCATTGAAGGACGGCGGACGCAGCTTGCATTCTAATCACTATAGGTATACCATCTACCATCTATTCATATTTCCCGGAAGAGCTCCATCACCAGTCTCTCGCAAATTAGGCACCTCGGCTCATTTTCATCAGCGCTGACAGCGGGGCGTGTCGGGACAGAGACACATTGGAGCTGCACGAGGCGCTCGGACGTGACCGACCGGTCGGCGGTCATCTGACGTGACGTGACGCAGCGCGACGTGTGACGCCATGTGATGCTGTGTGACGGCGTGTGTCGACGTGTAACCCCGTGTAACGCCTTGTGACGTCGTGTGATGCCATGTGACGCTGTGTGACGCCTTTTAACCCCGTGTAACGCCTTGTAACCCCGTGTAACACCTTATAACGCCTTGTGACGGCATTTTTACGTCGTGTAACGCCTTGTGACGTCGTGTGACGCCTTGTGACGTCGTGTGACGCCTTATAACGCCTTGTGACGGCCTTTTTGACGTCGTGTAACGCGTTTGTGACGTCGTGTGACGCCTTATGACGTCGTGTGAACGTCTTGTGACGTCGTGTGACGTCGTGTAACGCCTTGTGACGCCTTGTGACGTCGTGTCGGCGTCGCGTCGTCAACCGCGGGGCCCGGTCGATGTCAGCTCGGCTCTGCGCTCCTCAACGATCGCGCCAGTGGGCAAGGACGGTCGATGGCCGCTGTGACGGCCGTTTGGAAGGACGGAACTGAAGCCGGTCGATGTTGAAACGGCCTCGAGGTGGACGCCGGCGTTCAAACGGCCTCCCGGGAGTCGTGTCGTGATCGTGGACGATGTTCTGGAATCTGAGCGAAAACGGCGGCAAGGGTGTGGCGTGGTCTCTTCATGTTTCGCTCCAAAGCGGCGCTCAGGGTTGTTTTGGTGCGAGCGCTGTGGGAATCCCGGCCTGTTCATTTGTCTTGTTGGCGTATTTTCCACATGCTTTGCTAGATTTATTCGGGCCCACTCACAACAACAGGGGCGGTGCTGGCCGGAGAAATGTGTACAGCGCACGTCTCGGCGCTGCACCACATGCACGACTCCATGCAACAGGATGCGACGCAAATAGCGCAACACGACCGCCGCATTAGGGGCCGCCTGCCATGCCGTGCTGCGCCGCGCGCCCGTACCCGCTGACCCGCAGATGGATGACGTCACTGGAGCGGCGTCATGAGCGATCTGCGACACGGGCGCGGTGGACGGCTGGCGGGCCGATTAGCTGTGGGCAGCGCGGTGGACGGCTGGCGGGCCGATTAGCTGTGGGCAGCGCGGTGGACGGCTGGCGGGACGATTAGCTGTGGGCAGCGCGGTGTGCGGCTGGCGGGCCGATTAGCGTGGGCCCAGCGCGGTGGACGGCTGGCGGGCCGAATTAGCTGTGGGCAGCGCGGTGGACGGCTGGCGGGCCGATTAGCTTGTGGGCAGCGGCGGTGGCACGGCCGTGGCGTTACGATTAGCTGTGGGCAGCGCGGTGGAACGGCTGGCGTCTACGATTTAGCTTGTGGGCACGCGGTGGACGGCTGGCGGTTACGACGTTAGTGTGGGCAGCGCGGGCTGGGATCGGCTGGCGGGCCGATTAGCTGTGGGCAGCGCGGTGGACGGACCTGGCGGGCCGATTAAGCTGTGCGGCACCGCGGCGGGTGGACGGGCAGTTGGCAGGGACCAGCAGGATGAGAGCTGGTGGTGCGAGCGCGGTGGATCGAGCATGCGCCGGGCCGATTAGCTGTTGGGCAGCGCGGTGGACGGAACTGGCAGGGACGATTAGCCTCGCTCGGGCAGCGCGGTGGGACGGCTGGCGGGCCGATTGAGCTGTGGGCAGCGCGTGGAGCGGGCTGTGCGGGCCTGAATGTATGCTGTGGGCAGCGCGGGTGGAGCCGGCTGGGCGGGCCGATTAGCTGTGGGCAGCGCGGTGGACGGCTGGCGGGACGATTAGCTGTGGGCAGCGCGGTGGACGGCTGCGAGCGACTGGCGAGTGCTGAGATCGCGTGTCATTGTTGATCGTGGTGGCGGCACGACCATTGTCACTTGCAGCGCTGGCTGATTAGCCAGCTGTGTGGTCAGTCACGGGTGTGAAGTCTGCCAGAGCCGGCCGACACAGCTGCTCTGCGCTTCATGGCGAATGGCGACGAGCCAGCGTAAAGGGCTGATTGCAGTGGAAGATAGTGAAAGAATGTGGGAGTTCTTTTTGTATTTTGAGGGTAATCAGAAGTACGGAAGAGCTGCATTCTGAGGTTTTTGTTAGGGGGCATTGCGTGTCTGGAATAGCGCCATAGTTTCATTCGTGCTGATGTCCTGACCAAAGCCGTTATTCTAGCGAAGTATTCGATATTTTTGCGTTTTTATCCTAATTAATCACTTGTTTCAAATGTCTTCATCACTCAAGAAATGCAATAGGTATGTCCTTTGTCATGCATATGTGATATGCTCTGTATGTAACATGCACGTTCAATGTGCAATGTGTATGTATTTGCCAGCATTACGTTTGCAATGGCAAAAAGTTGTACCTCGCGTATTTCTCGTAGTAACTAATAATTTTTAGTAAAGACCTCATGGTGGCCCGGTATGTCATGTAATAGGTCATCAACTGTCGTTCATTAGTGCATGCGAGTGGATTTAGAGACAGCTTATGACCGTCCCTGTCTAATTAAGAATTCCAGGTGGCTGGCGATAAACTATGCGCGTTTTCCGCAGCGCTGTGTGCCCTATGTAGCTCATTTGGTAGAGGGGTCGGGCTGGAAGCTGGTCCATCCTGTCTAAAGCGGTTTCGAGCCGCTTCGGCATTCGGCATTTATTTCTTGCTTGGATGCTCTGCGGTTGGTGGCAGCGACCACAAACATTTTAGATAACGCCAAGACTATGTGATTTTAGATGACGCCAAGGTCCTACCGTTTACCATATGCCGTGCAATATAAGAAGCATTAGCACGTGGAGTGTGGTATTTTCCGCATTGTGCACTGGCATACCGCACCGTTGCAACATAATGGTAATATATGATACCGCGTGAGGCCGGTGTAAATAAATTTGCAAGACCTCTGTGCTTTCTTGATTTTTGAACGAGGCCTTCGGCCTCGCTCAAAAATCAAGAATGGTATAAATTGGTACAAAAAAATTGCCCAAGGGCATTTTTATTTTACCAATTTATACCAGACCTCTCGAGACAATGTATTTTGATATCCCTGGCATTTGGTAATATATAATACCACACGGGGCCGATAATAATCTATTTAGGACCAAGGTAGTTGTATTTAGGACCGAGGTCGTTTTCCGCTCGAGACCGAAGGTCGAGGGTGGAAAATCCTACAGCGACCGAGTTCCTAAAAACATTATTTCGGGCTGAGTGTGGTATTTATTTTATCATATGTCTACCTCCGTTTTGGAAACTGCGTGAAAAAACTTGGTAATATGTGAATGCCCAGCGGGCCGAAAGCTGACCAAATTGACTCAACATGATCTCGCTGAGAGCTGAAAAACATTTACCTGGGACAGGATTGGTTGTGTTGTGTATGGATGTGTGTTTTATATTTTCCTCGTGTGAATGCTGCTTACGATTACCCCTTAACTTTGTCTCACCTTCTAACGTTATCGACTCGACACTCGGAATAGCCAATTTTATGTTGGGAGAGTGTCTTAACTGTCAATGCAATACAATACCACACGCTCGCGCTAATGTTAAAAACATAATTAGACATGTGATAAAAGACTTACCAAACTCTGCTATGTATGTATAATTTGTAGATATTTGTGATCTCGGCGTCTTCAAAACTACTGTACCTACTCGCTGCGCTCGTGCAGTTATGTCAAAAAACGCATCGATCACAAATATCTACATGCCAGCATCATCCGGTAATGCTATAGTACCGTTTGGCACCACTAGTACGTACAAAGGTTGATATGTTGCGAGTCAGGTTTTGATTCAAGACATGCAATCATGCAAAGGTGCATGCTTAGTGCTCACCTGACACCTTATCAAAAATGAGAAATATGTAATATATGCCTTGGTTTATTTTGAACTGGTGCACTATATGCTTGAAAGCGCCATGTTTTCAATAGTTGATGTAGCAATGTAACGTGCAGGGGCGGAGGATAAGGAGGGGACAGGGGGCAGCACGACCCACTAGGAAGGCCTGCGACTTATAGGTCAGTCCGACTTTTTTGCGATCACTTAGAGACGCTGGAAAATATAGTGTCTAAATCTGAGGAGATACCATTTCGCTTTTTTGTGGGGGGGGGTTGGCTGTGAGGGGTTCTTTGGCTGTGGGGACCCTTGGCCCGAGGGGCCCCTGGGTTTCATTGCTGCAATCCGAAAATACTTTCCGCCACCACTGGTGACGCGCTCTGAATATAATAACCGCAGCAGTAGCTGATGACTGTTAGCAGCCAGCTGTGTGCATCTGTGTGTAGCTGTGTATCATATTGCCGATGAAGATGTTCATTCCTCACATCTCCGGAGAGCTGCGTGGGGGCTTTGGAACTTGAAACCAGTGAGCTGCGGCGTGGTGCGGTTGCAGTCAAACTTTTCTTCTGGTTATTTAAAAATGGCGCTTAAATTAAAGGGATTATACGGGTTTTTCCCAGAATAATTGAGTTACATAGTAAAACGTCTTATCAAGGTGTAGAAGGACGGTTACCCATTTGTTGCTGGAAATGCTCTTCTAGGGTAGGCGTTCAAAAGTGCTGGTGATGCCACGGTCTTTTTGGCAGTACTTGCTGAGGTATAGACAGCGTTCTCTGCTACGCCCGGAACACGGAACCAAGGTATTAGGAGATTTAAAAAGGGTGGGAACAGTAATCCCGATCAAGTACTCGTTATCAGATACAAGTCTTGAAAAAGTCAAAGTTTAAAAACGCTGATAATTGCTTGGAATAAATGGATTCATGCGCAACGAGGTACTCTCAATATGTCCTATACGGTTTTAAAAGGCACATACAACTGCAAGAGTGCATTTCCTTTCAGGACGGAAACCCGTATAATCCCTTTAAAGCATTGTTTTTGCGCCTGTCTGATTTATGTTTTGCATGTCACGTGGTAGTACTTTATGTTTAATAAACTTGTGTATAATGAAGATGATGATAATGATGATAATGATAATGATAATGATGATGATGATGATGATGATGATGATGATGTGTCGTTCTTGAACGTGCCAAGCGTAAGGTAACTATCAGTATTCCAGTGGCGCTCCGCCCAGTCCATGTCGATTGTCGGTGACGGTGGTGCAGCACTTATTTTGCAGCTTTCCATGTTAAGCTTCACACTTCCACTGATGTGAGTATATGCCATATTTACATGAATAAATACGTTACCGCGCACAGTCATGGCAGCAGTGGTATGCATCAGGTGTAAACAATGGCTATGTTCGTAACTAGTGGCTTCCTAAAATGCATATATGCCCTTCCCTCATGATTTCCATTGTTCCCAACTTACGTAATGTTATACTTCGCGGCTGGATATATGTGACATTTACGGCATTTCGCACACCATTTATGCTCAGCTGCAACGACCGGTCTGTGAAAATGCACTAACCCATGCACCACCACCTGTTGCCAAAGTTAAGAAGAGCACTACGTGATAAGCAGCGCACCCATGCACCAATGTGCTAAAAAGTACGCCGTGGACCTAACCATGGACTACATATGGAACTAGACGGTAGATCACGGTGACGACACCCAGTCTGTATTCGCGCCCGTGCTCTCTCCGCACCAGGCTCCTGGTTCTGGCCGTCCAACAAGACACACCCTCCCTCTCCTCGCGACCTTCACAAGGACGTATGTACCGCTCCCTCCTACTCAGAACTGCATTGCGCTGCAGGTTTGTGGGTTTGCGTTACGCTTCCCAGACGCCGCGTGAGGTCTGAAGAGGGTGACGTGAGGCTGGAGAGGGTGACGTGAGGTCTGAAGAGGGTGACGTGAGGTCTGAAGAGGGTGACGTGAGGTCCTAGAGGGTGAGACGGAGTAGGTTGAAAGAGGGTGACGTCTAGGTTCTGAAAGAGGGTGACGTAAGTTGAACGACGGTTGCGTGTAGGCGTCGTGAGAGAGGGTGACGTGAGGTCTGAAGAAGGTGACGTGAGGTCTGAAGAGGGTGACGTGAGGTCTGAATAGGGTGTCGTGAGGTCTGAAGAGGGTGACGTGAGGTCTGAAGAGGGTGACGTGAGGTCTGAAGAGGGTGACGTAAGGTCTGAAGAGGGTTGCGTGAGGTCTGAAGAGGATGAAGTGAGGTATGAGAGGGTGAGAGTGAGTCTGATGAAGGTGACGGGTGGAGGTCTTGAAGAGGGTGACGTGTGAGGTCTGAATAGGTGTCGTGATGAGGTCTAAAGAGGGGTGAGTGCTGAGGGCGCGGGGTGAGGTCTGTGAAGAGGTGTGACGTGAGGTCTGATACCGTACCCAGAGCTCTTCGGTCCTGACGCCCCTGAGTCCGTCCGTCGTAAGGCGGGGCTTTCTAAGACAGGTCCTGGTTCTGCTGCTCTGGGTTCCTGAGCCGCTTCTCGGTCCTGAACTCCGAGCTAGCTGATTCGTTGGTCCTGAACGGAGTATGAGCCAGCTCTGAGTGCTTCGAACGCAGGAGCTAACTAATGAGCACCAGCTATGGTTTGAACCTGAGCTCCACTGATTTCAGCTCTGGTCTGACTCCGAGCTAAACTGGAGGCCAAGCTACTGGTTCCTGAACTCGAGCTAATGTGTATTGAGTGTCCCATGGGTCCAGTGACTCCAGCCATGGTCCTCAGTCACTTTCGGCGGACACCACCACCGAGTGACTCACGAATCACTGGGTAGCCCAGCCTGGTCCTTCCACACGCCGAGTTCCGGCCTGCTGGCCAGCCCTGTCCCTACTTTAAGCTCAGATAGATCTCCTGGGCTAGTCCTGAAGCGCCTGCCCACCCCGCCTCGATTTATTCGCAGGTTGGACTTCGAGGCTGTGCAATTGTACCACACTTCCCTCGGGGCGAGTAGTTTGGTCGAGCGAAAACATTTGGGGCTTTCTGACACATAATATACACCGAGCTGGACCCGCTGAGTATGGTGGCTGGCTGGCTGCTCTGGCCACAGAACCCATCTGGACTGGGTTTGTGGACTCGGACAGTGATATGTTCCTTTTGCTGAGTCTGGACGTGTGCTTATTGATATAAGCTAAGTCAAAGGCAACTACCTCCACGAAGCTGATGATTTCTTGACCCCTGTCAGTTATCAGGACTGGTGTTGTATGGTTAGGAGTTTTTATTTCGTAAATAAATGTGTTCATCTTCTTCACTGTCGGGATTTCTTGCATTGTGTTGGCTATAGTTAATTTGTCAACATCCATCATATGATCTGAAGCTAAATTGCAAGGCGCATTGAACACAATTGCTTGCGTTGCATTATATATTTGTGCTACTTTCTCATAAGGTTTTCAACAGTCCACTATATCTTAGATATTTGAGCGCCCTCTTTCTTTCAACTCATGCATTCTTCGTCTTCTTGTTAGAGCGAGCATGTATGGCTCACAAACATAACATATTCCATTTCAATCTTCAAAATCTACAAATGGCTTCACAATGCAGCCGTCTTCAAGACTGATGCGTGTGCTTCGGCCTGCCGTCGGGCCTCTGCTTATTTGCCTAAGACATATGAGTGGCACCAGATTGGATTAATCTCGCTCGTGTTATGCTGTAGCTGCAGAATTCCAGTGTCTGTTCTATGGCGGTGTCACGTTACATGATGCAGAGACCCGTCAGGATCTCAGTGGAATGCGGCAATACTCCTGCTTGTTTTTGACGTATCAAGGGTATTATCTAGGTTGACACTTACATCTGAGTACGGTGACGCACTTTCAGCGTCTGCCTGCCCTGCATGCTCAGGGTATATCCTCTTCGGTCGTAAGATCACAGCTGCATTTGGACAAGTTCTGTGCTGGGATTCAATTTCATTATAAAGCGACAGTTGACCATTTCTCCTTCCTTACTGGTTTCATCAAGGTTGTGGCAGTCGTCGATTTGCGTCGATAGCACCGCCAAAGGGGGGGGGACGGGTGGACGTGTCCCCCCAACCTTTTGAACTTTTAACATTACGCCTATGGGCGTTGCATGGAAGGAATCGACCTCAGAACGCGGGTGCGGCGGCGGCGGCGGCGGCGGACTTTCTGCGATTTATAATGTAGACTAGAGGGCCTGTTTTGCTGAGTCTGGACGTGTGCTTATTCGACGCAGTCTCTACAGCAGCCGACATCCCTCTGCCCCTCGTAGAAGATGAAATCTGGTTTGACGCTGTGAAATACTTGCCTCGATACAGAGCCTGGTGAGCTGTCTTTCAGGCATGTGGGAGATGCATCTTCCCTCTTCTATTTGCCATCAATCGATACTGCTAATCAGGAGAAGAAACTTTTTTAACATGACAGGCGTAGACTTAGGACATGTTTGACTGTCGTGTTAGAAAGGGCCATAATTTTGCCGATCACCAAAAAGTCACACCAAATACGCATCAAAGATGTGAGTTAGGAATCGAGAGAGCAATGCATGCCTTCGCTGGGAAAGTAGATGATGAGCAAAAGGGGCAATCTTCCTCTTCAGACCTTTTACTCCGGTCAAACTAAAGCCACACTTTCCGGACAATGATGCCGCTGGTTCCCCGCCCTGCCCCTGTTAGAGATTGAGCGTCCATGGGGCAAACTCAAAGCAAAAAAAAAGTTATTGGATATACAAAAACCAGCGTAACTCTGAATCTAACGTACTTCCAGAAGGGAATGAAGCCATCACTATGCTATGTCTCACGATGATGAGAAGCGTATGTCGGTAAGGCACGATAAATTCTGATAGCTGATGCAGCAGGTACAACAAGACCCTACTCCTAAAGTGGAAGCCACCACTAAAAAGAATATGCGAAATCGGTCATGGAAACAAAATGATAAATCACTTGTTCAATCTCTACTACCCCAGGGGTCGAGAACAGCGAATTTTATGGACTCACCAAAAAACACAAGAGTCAGTGCCTCTTCGCCCCATCGGTATCTGCGTGATGGGGGCCCACTTTGAATAAAGTAACGTGGTTAGATCAAATCCTCTCCAGCTCTGTTAAATATGTACCGGCCGCCATTACAACATACAGACACATACCTTAAACGGTCTAAAAAAGAGTACCCAAGACGGTCGTCCGCCCGGGCAAATCTGTTTTCCAGCTCGATGTCACCATTTGTACGGTAACATACCTATAGACAATCAGTGCAAACGGTCATGAATCTTTACAGAACCACAGGGATCCTATCAACGGTGTTCGGACTATCTTGGACGGATGTGGAACCCCTTCTAGAAGCATTGTCTTAACCAACGGCTACTGAGAGATTTGGGCGCAGTCCTATTTACAAGCAAACCACTGACTTGGCTAATGGGGAGTCGTATAAGCGCCCTCCAAGCCATTGTGTTTCATGGAGCCTGGAAGCCATATTCTTGCTCGACGCGCCCAGCTGACAGTACATGCGTTACCGATTTGACGACTGTTTTTGCGTCTCCGGTCCAGCATAGATGCGGTTGACATCTTGTTTGAACTACGTGAATACTATCCCACCCTACCATAAAGTTCACCACTGACGATCGGACATGGTTCAACCACCCAGAGACAATCCCCTTTATTGGATACTTCATCAGGTGCACCCTGGATGGGTCGATACAACACCCATCTCTTACATCAAGGCTGTGGCAAGCCTCAATTATCCCTACCATTGACTCCGCCCAGCCATTTTAAAATGAAAAAGTCGAGTAGCCAATCACAGTTCATTCGGGCCCTTAAGGTCTCATTCTGACCCGTCAGTGTGCCAAGCCACAAGTTATCAATACATGATCCATGCGTTTGTTCGAGGAAAACGGCTACCCGTCCCGTTGGTTAATGGGTGCACGTCAGTGCATGTCAAGGCATAGTGGAGGCATGTCATCCGTGTACATCATAACAGGAACACCACAAAACATCCCAACAACACCACGAAGGGATAGGATTTAGGTAACTCTCCCTTGCATAAACGACAACCCTGACTCGGAGATGGACGCCGCACCTAATAGTCTGTCAATCCTAACCTGACGCGTCTTGAAAAACGAAAACACCATCGACTAAACGTTAGTGCAGGCTCGGCCCTAGAGCCCCCACCTTGTCGCGCGTAGTAAGTTCCCTGTCGCACTTGCGACAGTGGACTGTCTGGTCGATGCATCTACTAAAAATGTAGTATTATCAGATCAACCTGTGCTGAAGGTGCGCTACCTCTCACTCCAAAACGAGACAGTACGATAGGGAAACTAAGCGGGTTAGATACCGTTCGATGAGGACTCAGAGATGGGGGGTAAATCGAACCCAACAAAACCCCATTCGGGAACAGTATGAGCCAATGCCACCCAAGTGAGTCAGAGCCTCAGCTTCCATCGCGTATACTTCGTCTATGTAAAGACACTGCGACCGGAGAATAGCTGAGGCTCTGGCCATTCGAGACAGACAGCCCAAACTCAATAGCAGTTTGTACATGGCTGCTGTTAGGTGCGTTAAGTGTGTTCCTGTGCTCGCGGGTGCTTAATCATCTTGGCTCTGTTTCATATATGCAATAGAACTAGCATGTTAGTTGCATAAAAAATATATATTTACACTGTTGTAAAATAACTGTAAATATGTGAGTGAGTAACTGTATACTGTGTATTAATTCGTGCTGATGGCTTTGGCTCCGGTTCAGGTGGTAGTGGGTTTCTTCGGTTTAGCTGCAGCGAGTAGATTAACTGGGGTTCACACATTTTTTGTTTCATAATCAATCTATGAAGCTTGATATGGGGAAGTGTTAGTTTGTATCTCTTTTGCTAATTTTCGAATTTCTCTACTTAAAATTGAACAAGGTTACATAATCAAGAACTTATAAAAGTGTAGGACAAAGTTTCTTTTGCGCTTATGTAATAAATAAGGCGTCACGTGTCATATTGTGTGTTTGAAAAACTGTGATTTATTTGTTTGTTAACTCGATGAAGCCGCAATGCGTGAAATATTAGTTAATATATATCTCTTTGTAATTTTTATACTTTAACATGAGCAAAGGCTATATAAACACTTATTATATCAGAACGCCTCTGCCCTACTCCCTTCCCCCCCCCCATATTCGGAATATTGCGGAGCTCTTGGCAGTTGGCTGACCATGTGCAAGGTGTAAATTATTATGCCAGCGAAGGTGCACGTGTCATATACTGCAAACAACTAAATGATATAGAATATACAGTAAAATCGGTCCTACCATCGTTGTTAGTATCCAATTTTATTTTGTTTTGCATTTACATTTGTATTGCATTTGATTATTATTAACATGTCCGTTCGGATATCGCGTTGGAACTACAGGTACCTACTAGTGTTGAGTGCTGGGGATCTTTGGGCGAAGTGTTGAGGATTTGGGGGCGGGGAAATTTGCTTGATAATTTTTACTATGAGCTTTGCGGCGCAGATTTAATGGAAGTATGTGCATGTTGTAATTTTGGTTATTTCCTTTGTTGCAGTTCAGTGTTTCGTCGCATCCCTCAACGCCCAGAAGAAGTCAACACTTCCCCTGGACATCATCGAGGTTATACAAAACGTAAGCGAAAAATGCTCTCGAAGTTCAGTGTCAAGGTCCTGGCATTGCCGGCCACGGCGAACGCTGTTTTTGTTATCCTACTTGGCGCCCCTGTGACAAAGACAGCCATCAGCTGCTATCGATTAGCATTTAGCACAGTTGGTCCTGTGGGTCCCAGGAACCGACAGTGAACATAATGTGTCACAACACCGTTACATCGCTCTCACTACTCCACTGAAACACCTGACTCAAACAGGCGCGTTTTTCGGCCGCCACTTGGCAAACAAAGAGCCATTGAGGTGTGCCGTCAGCAGGAACGTGTGGCGACCGCGTCACTGGCGCCGCCGCTGCGCCACTGTTGCGCCGCTGGTGCGCCGCAGTTGTGCCGTTGTTGCGCCACCGTTGCACCCCAACTCCGTAATAATGTTGTTTACCGCGCGGTAGCGCCCTGAAAAACACACCGCACCGCTTAATTGCGCCAGTAAAACTGCCTATCGCGGTCCGTTAGTGGTGCTGTAAATTGTACGGCAGACTTGCAATTTTTTGGGTGGTGTGGTGTCGGCCGCTGTGGATCCCTCCGGCGGTGTTTTTATCCGGGGGCGGAGAGCTGAAAATCATGTTGTGTTCTGTGGTGTGGCCTCCGAACAGACTTCGATTGCTGTCGGTTTATAGTTTTACGGCTTCTGAGGCTTTGGGGATTTTGCAGCGTTGACGCATCGGATGTATGTTGCAGTTCACAGAGGACTCTGGCTTCTGGTTGACGATAAATCGACGAGGGAAGATTCTGGATGCCACGGAGGGAATTCAGCATTTACTAGGGTACAATTTGGTGAGTGGTGGTCGTCCTTGGAGCGAGGGGGAGGGGGAGAAGTCGAGGTGCGTGTGATGTGTTATCGTCATTTAATGCGACACAGCTTGCTGAGACG
Organism: Semibalanus balanoides; assembly: GCA_014673585.1. Lineage (NCBI taxonomy): Eukaryota > Metazoa > Arthropoda > Thecostraca > Balanomorpha > Balanidae > Semibalanus > Semibalanus balanoides. Next base: position 13,790 of record VOPJ01002943.1, on the reverse strand, counting down.
TTGGATGCAATATTGGACAGATTCTGACAGCTCCGATGGTTGTTTGCGCCCTGAGATTTATCGACTAATTTATGCGTGCCGTCATGTTGCAAACGTTCGAAGCACAACAACGCTGCCAGACTGATTTTCCTTCAGTATGGCCGCTTTGTTTGGAGAAGCTACAGCTCGCTCTTGTGGAATATCTCCCCGAACAGCCTCACGCTAGTTTTAAGCCGTCTACAGATTCCTCCTGTGGTTGTGCTGTTGCTAAGCTCGCAGGTGTTCGTTGCAGGTAGACGTAGCAAACGAGGATTTGTCCAAGTTTGTGGACTCGAGCCAGAGCGACGTTCTCATGACGGAGAAGCTGCTCGGCTACCCAGACGACTGTGAGTAAGATGCCGCCAGCAGCGGATAAATAAGTATTGGAATTTGTGTCACCATCAGATAAACTTGTTTTATTGCACGCCACCAGTCGGCAACTGTCAGAAACTTCAGCTTGTTGGGTTTTTAGTGCCGGAGCGGAGACGCAGCTTCCAAAACATCAACGCTGAAAGTTAACTGCGCTCGATAGCTTTTTCCACCAAGTGAGGAGCACTTCCCACATTGGCTTGCTGCCAAACATGGTCATTGTACTGGCTGCAGACCCATTTAAGCCTGCCGGTGGCTAGCCGCGCTCAACGCTCGGTTCTTTACGGCTTATGGCCCGTGACTGGCCTCAACTAACAACGCTTATAGTAACTAATGTTATCGCCGTCTGTAGCAACCATTCAAATAGACGGTACTGCATAGTGCCTATTGTTAACATGTGATGGGGAATTTGCCAGTATTGAACAATGACATGTTGACATTTTAATTCTGGTCCGGCTGCACGACCTTTGTGTTGGAGTTCGTGCGTCTTTCTGTCCGTCACCCATGGTCACACTGTGCTACTCAATGACCTCTTAACGCTCCTGCCTGTCGTGAGCCCCTACCTCTGACTTCACCCCGTGCTCTCTACAGGCTCACTGTCGTGTGCCCCACCTCTGACTTCAGCCCGTGCTCTCCACAGGCTCACTGTCGTGTGCCCCACCTCTGACTTCACCGTGCTCTCCACAGACTCACTGTGCGGTGTGGCCCCACCTCTGACTTCACCCCGTGGGATCACTGTCGTCGTGCCCCCACCTCTGACTTCACCCCGTGCTCTCCACAGGCTCACTGTCGTGTGCCCCCACCTCTGACTTCACCCCGTGCTCTCCGCAGGCTCAGAGATGGTGACCAAAGACGTAACACTCTACATGCAGCCCAAGCCGACCGGCCGCAAGGACAGCTCGCGGTCGGGCGCTCCGGTGCACGTACGCGGCTTCATGGGGCCGATCCAGTCGCTGGTCGGGACGGATGCCGACCCCAGCGGAGAACTCGGTTAGTCCCCGGCCAGACAGACCTCGCAGCGGGCAGTCTGTGGCCAGCCTGTGGCCAGCCTGTGACCAGGTCTGTGACCAGTCTACGTGACCAGTCTTGTGGCCGCCTGTGGCCAGCCTGCTGACAGTCTGGGACCAGTCTGTGACCAGTCTGACCAGTCTGTCCCAGTCTGTGCAGTGGCCACGCCAGGTCTGAGCCCAGGTCTGATGTGCCGCCGGACCAGTGCTGTGGAAGTGCGCCACGGATCAGGTGTTGTCAGAGTGGAGGATGTGGGTTGTACAGTTTAGAGGACGGACGTTGTCAGTCACAGTGGCCGAGATCTGTCGTGCTGTTCCGTCATCTCTGAGGGTCTGTCCAGTCAGCTCTGAGGTCTGTACCGTCAGCTCTGAGGGGCTTCTGTCGTCAGCTCTGAGGGTCTTTATGTCCGTCAGCTCTGAGGGTCTGGTCCCGTCAGTCTGAGGTCTGTCGTAGCTCTGAGGGGTCTGTCCGTCAGCTCTGAGGGGTCTGTCCGTCAGCTCTGAGGGGTCTGTCCGTCAGCTCTGAGGGGTTTGCGCCACCGAATGTGTGGGTTGGTGGTGACCCAGCCAATTGGCAGGAGTCATTGGGTCATGTTTGCATTGGCACTTTGGTGACCCGTTCGACAGAGTTGATATAACCAGAGACTTTGGAGGAAACGTGCGCTCTGTAAGAGACATACTCTTACCGTCGCTCGTGGTATCAACGTAAACATAACATAAATTATTCAGATAATTTGTGAAGAAGCTGGTTGGAAAAAGTGATGGTATTTCTCGATAATTCAACGTTGAATTCTACTAAGTTACTAAGCCTTTATGGTCAAAAACAATAGAATGGAATCCATGACGAACTTCTGGACAGAGCGAGTGGCCTGCCAAAGTTACGAACCAAACCTAACTCCGATCATTAGCTATAACTATATTAGTATATTCATTATTAACTACTGGAACTTTACCATTTACGGCCGCAAATGTGCAGCTCGGTAGTTGTCAAGTTGACTAGGCCTATATGTCTTCCTGGCTATATCGCTATGGGGACGTAACGGGACGCGCTAACTGCCTGTTGAAGACCGCTGGACTGCTGGCGTCGGCTGAAATCGCCAGAATGTCAAGGACGGCGGCCAATCTCGTGAGAAGTCTACAACCGAATGTCATATGTCAATACTATCTGACGTGCTATTCAGATATGGACGTTAGCCTTCCAATAGACCCAGCCGAGATCGGCCGATCAATTTCAGAGATGACCTAAGGAACATGAGACTTAGACGATGCCGCTTCTGCAGTGTGTTGGATAGGCTTGTGTGCTATAAATCCACGTCCGATTGTAAAGTGGTTGCCCACTGACTGCCAACACAGTCTTACCAGTCTGTGTAAGGAACTGTTACTGTCTCGCTCTCCGAAATCAGTCAGAAATGTAGTTACCCATATTGCTTTTAGACAGTTCAGGCGCAATCTATCTTACTTAATTTGTCCTTGGAAGCACTTATCGTACTGCCGGGTTATTCTCAGAATAGCCTAACTCCGGGCAAATAACCTTCAGCAGTTCCATCTATCCGTTACGACTTACACACAACCCAGGAGCTAAGTTACCAGATTGATAAAACTAGAAGTTACAGGATTGAAACTGCCAATTTCGGCCGCCTCAACGGACACCATAGAGCATGTTTTCTGGAAATGCTTGTCTCAGTGGCATCTTAACTACGCTCTCTATCAGCCTTCGAATGACGAAGGTGGGCAGAGATGAGCGAGCCCAGTTGTAAGAGCCCCAGAGTGGAGGCGGGGGAGGGGCCCCACGTTAGTTCCCGCGGGACCTCGGCGGGACCCGGCGGCGGCGGCGGCGGCGGCGGCGGCGGCCCGGGCTGGTCTCGCGTGGTGCGTCACTCTAGGCCGGATCAATGCCGGCCACCCGTTCCCTGAAGCCTGGCCGTGGCCGATGCAGCTCCCTGCTGGCAAATGCAGCCGGACAGGTTTAGTGCGAGCGGTGCGCACAGCTCGCCTGTGCGGCTCCCCCGGGACCTCACGCCGGCCGGCGGGGAACGAGCGCCGTCCCGCCGGTGTGACACACCCCGCCCTGCCGCAGACGGCAGCTTGAGTGATGTTTGTTCGCTCCGAGAGGCTACAAAACACGCGCGCACGCCGCGGCGGCTTGAAGTGCCTCTCGGCACCTTTTGTGATAAATATGTGATGAGCTGGGACTCGGGAGAACTTAGACGAAAAATACAACAATGCTTTTACTTGCCAACTATAGTTTCAGAGCTTAGAATCTAAACGTTGTCTGTATTAGCGACTTCCTGCGATCTGTCTTTTCCGCCCAGACAGGATTCATAACGGAAGCATTGAAGGTTGAGTTAACACTATTAAAGTTCATTTAATACCAAGCATCGCTGCTCCCGCTGCAGCGCTTCATTACAGGTTATTAAGCCGAGATATAATTTTCCTGTGCTTTGGCAAATCTTTTTCGCCTGCGCTGCAGTGCTCCTCCTGCAGTCAACACATTAATCGTCGCCGCCGTCGTCTGTCCCATTTCCGTGACACATCCTCCACCCTCTCCCTTCACTCTCTCCCCGCCGCTCCGCACTATTCGCGTCGTTGGCTCGCCGTCCCGCTCCGTTTACAATGTAGTGGTGGAGGTCAGGGCGGCAGAGCTGGCGCGGCGGCCGGCCCCGCGGGCGGTCGGCAGGGCCGGCCTCGCCGCACCGGGCCGCCGCCGCCGCCGGCCCCGGGCGCCCAGTTCCGAGCATCGCCGCGCGGTGCCGTGCCGTGCCGGGTGGAGCCATCATTTCGCTGGTGCTGCAGGCCGGCGGTGTGGCGAGCCCAGCCCTGTCTGGCGGCCGGCTCAAGTTTTATTTGGCCGTCCTCCAGACGGCCGCCGTCCGCCGACTACTAATTGAACGGACACGGCGCTCGCCGCGATCAATATCCCACCTCGAATCCAGCCGCAGGAGGCCTTGAATCGAGCCGGAGGAGGCCTCGAATCCAGCCGCAGGAGGCCTCGAATCTAGCCGTAGGAGGCCTCGAATCGAGCCGGAGGAGGCCTCGAATCGAGCCGGAGGAGGCCTCGAATCGAGCCGGAAGAGGCCTCGAATCCAGCCGGAGGAGGCCTCGAATCGAGCCGGAGGAGGCGAGACGGGGCAGGTCAAACATACGCCCTGAGTCGTTTCTCTAACTAAACCCTCCCCGCCGGTGTGTTCCCGCGGTACACATATATCCTGCACGGGCTGCTGTGAGACAGCGGAACAGACGCTCTGCGGCTGGCGCTACTGCTCTGTCCCTGCACAGATCCAGACCCCCGAGGGCGGGAGGGGAGGGGGCTGCATCACCAGGAGAGAGGGTGACGTCAGACTCGTGGTCCTGCGTCACGCGCCGGGTCGCAGCAGCGCGCCGCAAAAACAGGATACGCGTGTGCGTGCAGGCCTGTCACGCCAACAATCAATATGGCGGCCGCTGCGGCCGGGAAGGAGGCCAGGGCTGCTCGACCTGCTGCGGTGCAGCGGTGAAATGCAGTGGTAACCGACCTGCCGAGAAGTGGTACGATGCAGGACTGGCCATGCTTCAGTAATGTGATGCAAGACTGACCAACTGGGATATTTTTAGCGGAACTGAGAGGCTGGTCGTTCCCAACACCGTTAGCCAGCCGTATTATTACCGTTACCGCCTACAGATGTCACATTTGTCAAACTATTTTTACGCCGAGAAGCCTGTTGTGACGAGATCAGCCATCTGAACAGAGATCATGAACAAATCGTGCGTCACTCCAGCATTCGCGACACGAAAAATTCGCCGGCGTGCGCAGCGGAATCAGCTGCAAGTCGCCTGACCTGTCCCGGTTTTGCCAGGGCGTCGCAAAGTAGCGCCCTGTGCCCGATCACAGGACTAATGCTCATTGACCCCAGACAGTTTAAATATTTCAAGTCTAAAAAGTCGAAGACCGGGCTTTATACCCGTTGGTAACTCCTATCGCTGATGGCGATTCATTTTTGGCTGAAACGTATCGTGTAGCTAGAGTGACGCACATCAGATGACGTAGACCTGGGGAAACAAGTGTAAAGGTCTGCGACAAAACCATTACTAGCTTCCGGAGTACCTCCATCTGTGCTCTGTATGTGCAGAATGTAACTTTGTCAGTAATGGCATATCGCTGTGATGTGTGCAATGCGAGTTTAGAAGATCTTTCTATAAAACATTTTATAAAACAACGTTCTGTCAGCTGTACTGCGTAGCGTCGCGCCTGCGTCTGAAGTGTCCAGGCTCGGTTTCTTAATGCACTTCTGTCCCCTCCCCCCTCACCGAAGCCCCCCGCCTGTCCGTACCCGTCAGCGCCGAATGCCTGCTGCGTTGATTGCCGGCCCGCAGGCGCAGGCCGCCCCGCTGACGGTGACGTGTCAGACCCGTGCTCGGCAAGTGCATTACCTGTGACAACCATAATCCAGACGGACTCAGACGCCCCAGAGCGACCGAGAGTGAGCCGACGATGGCTGGCGCACACTACAATATCATTAGTGAAATATAATAGGCTACGGAATACCTACTTCCAAGTACTGTTGATGTTATTCAAAGCGTTTGTATTTTCCGGCATCTTTCAACAAGTACTTGGGCAAGCAGTTACCAACCACAGTGTATTACGGGACACGATCCGCGGACCTGTTGGCGGCGAGGACGGCTTGCGGCAGCGACCACTGCTGACTCAGCTGATTTCTGGTGCTGCAGTGGTGGTGGTGACTGGTGCCGTCTGCTGACTGATGTTCGCTGCGCAGGGGATGGATATAAGCAGTGATGGTGCTGCTGCTGCATGCGTCGTACTCTCTGTGCTGGCCATGATCTATAAATAGTGCACGGCATGGCTGTACGACGAACCAGTGGTGCACATTCACCTTCGAAAAGGCTTTGAAGATGTGGTAATGCGCTGCAATGACTGGTTGCCAAACTGTTAATCCTAGTCTAACATATCCCGGAAGCACACTCCTGCTGCTTAACGTTCCTTAACTTATTCGTACGAAATCGCGCCGAGTCTAAAGGATCAGTTATGTCAAATAAAATGATAGCATCTTGCTGAATTTTTATAGTAATCCCAGTAAACTCTGCCAGCGCATTAAAAACGAATGTTAATTTCCCGTGTAAATTATGGAACGTCTCATTGTGCTGTGGTCAATGGCCCTCTACCCTGCCAGTAGGTAGACCACCGCATAGAGCGGTGTAAGACGTACAGGTCTAAGTTCGCCAGCCGGAATGCATAAAGCGTCCTGTTAATCAGTGCGGCGGAAGCGATGCGGGCTGGGGCCAAGGGTTGCCCCATCGAAAGAGGTGGGGGTCAAACATGGTCCTTTTTGACGGTCCGCACCGACTCTATCCTACGCATTGATGAGAATGCATATCCAGTGGCATGGACTCAAATTTTTTCGCGTCGCTAACGGCGGCATCAATTTATTTCAGAATTCCAATCTTGAGCCTAAAAAATATTTCAAGATGGCAGTATGCTGGATTCCAAATTGGTGTCGCTGGTTCCAAAAATGATATGGGCCCATCCATATCAGTTCATACTGCATGCTCCATCCTTGTAACGTGCCTTCATCCGTTTTGTTTGGCCCTTTTCAACGCTTGGAAAAGGGGCCCTTTTCAACGCCGCCTCGAGGAAGAGGCCCTCCCACCGATTCCCCCCCGTAAACAAAAGAAAACACGACGGTTGGATACGCCAGTGTGCATATTATGGTCGACATTTCAGCGATCCTTTTAAATGCATATCTGAGATTGTGGCTCCCTCATTATTAACAGGCATTCGTGTCAATGCAGGAAGGAAAAACGGTCTTAACCCTGATTTCCACGCGGTTGGGCCGGGATTGTGTTCAGTTTTCGATGCCGTCGGTTGCGTGTCGCTGTGAGCTACACGATCGTCCCTTGGTGGGTCGCTGGCGTCGTTACGGCCATTTGATCGTGCGCGGACGCACAAAAACAAAGCCATCCATTTGTGCCCCGACATTAGAGCAATCGAATGGAGCGGCCGCGACGAGCACGGCGCCTCCGGCGGCAGCAGCCTGTGCACCACTTGTGACAACCGACACGGCACCAGGTCACCACTTGTTTGTCGCAAGTGAGCGGCGGCGTGTCGTGACAAGCGGCTGTTCCTGTAATGAAGCCATAAAGCTGCAGGTGGCTGGTGCGGTCGCGGTTCTTTGTGTTGTTTGTCGGCGGTTATCCGGTATTCCCCGGTAGGTTCAGTGGTGGACTGTGGCGCCGCGTCTCTGACGGTGCTGGCTGCTGCCACACGGATGTCTGTTCCGATCGCTAACCAAAGATCGCTGCCTGGTGACAGATTCAGTGCGACATCACGTTAAGACGATGGAAAAATCCTGCGTGAAACGAGAGTTCAACAAAAGTTTATCATAACGCAATTGTATTTGTTGGACCACGTTTCTGCTGAAAAATACAGCTGATCAGTGAAGGTTGTCAATACACCAGTGACGCACCTTCCTTTAGCGCTTAAAGGGAGTGTGCCTACTCTTTTGGAATGTCAAATATATTTATATTGCGGTAAGAAGCTATTGGTTTGATTATTTGATACGATAAAATTCACGTCTGGAGCCTCTTAATATTTGAGTTTTTACTTATATTCTGATTTGCATATTGTTTTGCTTCCAAATCCATAAGCGATCGCCACTATAAACAAAGTAAAGAATATTTTATCTAGAATGGCGCACCGAAGACAATAAACAACCACATTATACGAACAATTTAAAACAGTTATCGAGGCTCTGTTCGGCAGCTGCTAGCAGCGCGCACGAGCTGTTTTATATTGGTCAGCGTTAACGATATATGCTAGCGTTGTAATATAAGGGCAATGCTTTTAGTAGCGAAATCTCTCTGGCGAATATCGATATTTTTTGTTGCCAACATGATCTTGGCGAATTTAGAATATCTCAGCAACTAGAGTGAATCTGGAAAAATGAAGTATATGGCTAAATTCAGACAAATATGCTCTATAAACCAGGGTCAACAACTCCACATGACCGATGTGAGTAGGCACACTCCCTTTAAGCTAGAAAAGTCTTACTTATTAACGAGCTTTTTTCTGAACCTCGGCATAAGGATGATAGTGTCATGTATATTTTAAGTGTCATTTCGTTATGTGCAAAGGTATGCAAAACTTTTGCACATATTGTGATATGCTTCACGTCTGTATTCCTTCCTTTTCGGAGCATCCATGTTGAGAAATATACACATTTTTCTTCCATCGAAGTCAGGGAAGGAATTTTGGTCGACCTAGCCGAAACAGAAACATAAATGTCATGTTAAGTATGTTTTCCGAGTATTACGCTCGCCGCTATTACACTGTTACCACAACCTCCTTCACAGTGAACTTTACCATTTCACAAATACTGTTGTGCATTCTTACATAGCTAAAGCTCTCACATTTCGATTGCAACAATCACTCGGGCAGATAGCTGCTCTCTGCCGGATTGAGGCGCCGTTGGGCACGAGCTTTCAGTGCTGGTCGCTGCAGGCCATTACAGTGGCCTGGCTAAAGCCGCGCGGGACCATAGCGAGACGCCTGGTCTGAGCTTCAGGAGCGCACAGAACGCTCCCTGGTCGCAGCTGTCTCCCCGGGGAGCTGCAGCTCCCGGGAGAGCTGGCTGAGCTGAGAGCTGCCGGCCGTCAGATCAGCGGGTAATGGCTATTCAGAGAGCGTGGCCTGTTTGAAGGTGCTGACGGTCGGAGTATGAACCAATGAACCATCCTTGAAAGGATGGCTGCTAGAAGGGATGGCTGCTCGAAGGGATGGCTGCTCGAAGGGATGGCTGACTCGACAGGGATGGCGCTCGAAGGGATGGGGCCTGCTATCGAAAGGGCATGGTAGCTGCCGAAGGGATGGGCTGCTCGAAGGGAATGTCTGCTCGAAGGAGATGTACTGCTCGGAAGAGAATGAGCTGCGCTTGAAAAGGATGGCTCGTCGAACGGGTTACTGCTCAGGGATGTCTGCTCGAAAGGGATTGCTGCTTCGAAGGATGGTCTGTCGAAGGGGAATGGCTGCTGGAAGATGGCTGCTCGAGGATGATCTGCATCAGAGGATGTATCTGCTCGAAGGGATGCTTCTTGTTTCGAAGGGCATGTGCCTCGCTCAGAAAGGGATGTCTGCTCGAAGAGAGATGCGCTCGGAAGATGCTGCTAGAAGGGATGGCTGCTAGAAGGGATGGCTGCTAGAAGGGATGGCTGCTAGAAGGGATGGCTGCTCAAAGGGATGGCTGCTCGAAAGGATGTCTGCTAGAAGGGATGGCTGCTAGAAGGGATGTCTGCTAGAAGGGATGGCTGTTAGAAAGGATGTCTGCTAGAAGGGATGGCTGCTCGAAGGGATGGCTGCTAGAAGGGATGGCTGCTAGAAGGGATGGCTGCTCGAAGGGATGGCTGCTCGAAGGGATGGGCTGCTCCGGAAGGGATGTCTGCTTAGAAGGAATGGCTGCTTCGAAAGGATGTCTGCTCGAAGGGATTGTCGGCTCAAGGGATGCTGCCGAAGAGCAAATGGCCTGCTTGAAAAGATGGCTCTCGAAGGGAATGATCTGCTCGAGTAGAAGGGATGTCTGCTCGAAGGGAGTTGCTGCTCGAAGGGATGGCCTGCTAGAAGGGATGGACTTGCTCGAGGGAATGGCACTCGATCAGGGATGGTCTCGAAGGGGATGCTGCTCGAAGGGATGGTCTCGAAGGAGATGTCACTGCTCGAAGGAGATAGGCGCTCGAAGGGGATGGCTGCTCGAAGGCATGTCTCGCTAGAATGGATGTCTGACTCGAAGGGATGTCTGCCGAAGAGATGGCTGCTCGAAGGGATGGCTGCTCGAAGGGATGGCTGCTCGAAGGGATGGCTGCTCGAAGGGATGGCTACTCGAAGGGATGGCTGCTCGAAGGGATGGCTACTCGAAGGGATGGCTGCTCGAAGGGATGGGTGCTCGGCTGGTTTGAGCAGTTATTTGTGGTTAGTCGTACTGTGTAGCCCTTATATAGGAAAGGACTGCTTTGATTTGGGCTGTTTGAGAAAATTCCTTGCTCCGATGATGACTTTGTCGATGTGGCTGGCTGCTCAAGGCAATGGCTAGACTCGATATGGAGGAGCACTTGTGCGTGATGTGCATGCTAGGACGAAGTGCTGCTAGCTATTCGTGGAGCTGATTATGCGGCGCGAAATAGTTTCTCTTTGAGTTAATGATTTGGACGGCGAGCTGGCTTCTCAGGGGCCGCGCTGTTCGGGGAGCTGCCTGCCGGGAGATACCGGCTGATACCGGCTGATACCGGCCTGTCCGTAAGAGAGCAGGTGTGAGGCCGGCACTGTCGCGGCAGCAGCGCCACCGAGGCGACCTTCTCAGAACGTGGCTGCCGGCGGGGACAGAGACCCCAGCACAGCCACCATCGATCCGTCGCCGCCTAATTGATTCGCGGAAATCTGGCGTGATTATTTACTTAATGGATTCAATGCAGAGGCGGGCGGCCGTCAGCGAGCTGCCCAGAATTCCGAGGTAAGCTGGTGGACGGGGCGGCCGAGTCGCAGTTGCCTGGGGCGATAATTTCCGTACCTCGACTGGATCGCCGCCGGTCGCCAGCTCGTCTGACGCGCCAGACACTGTCTTGCCTGTCACGGGACACTATGGCTGCGTTCTGACCGTCACATTCCCGGCGGGAATCCCTGGAATCTCCGGCGGGCATTTTACTCTATTGCAGTTCGGCAATGTACTCATACATTGGGTATTCCTGTTAACTCTTTGCTACCGGAATCGGTAGAAAGCACTTTTCTACCGGTTCCCCGGAATCCCCGCCGGAATTGACGGCTCAGAGCACAGTCTATATTTCGCCAGTGCCGACACTACCATCTCCCGTTCAGACACAGTTTCGTCCTGCCGACACTATCGTGTCCGTACCAACACTATATGGCCACTACCAACACTATTTTGCCTGTGAGACACTATCTTACCCTTTTTAGACGCTGCTTCGTCAGCGCCGACACTATTTTGCTAGTGCTGATAATACCTTGCCCATTGACGAACACTATCTCATCGTTGCCAGCATTTATCTCTCCAATTACCGGCCCTATTTCACCCATTGTCAGCCACTATATATCGTTAGTGCTCTGAGATGCTACATGTGTTTGGGCTGCAGATTCTGTGTTTAAGCGCAGGCGTGGTTCCTGTGATCAAATTACGTCCTTTTGCTTATTATCAGATGCTCCCTTCAGTCTGCATGGGTTGGAGCCTGCGTTCTGATTTCAGATAGAGCTGTGTTTGTGATTCCAGACTGAGGTTTGGTTCTTGTTTTTTTGGTCAGAGTCGGTGTTTTGAATTCGTGCTCTGAATTTGTTCCGAATTTATGCTGGACTTGACGGTGCAGTAAAACCATCTCAGAGGTAACCATGAAATGAAAAATGTAAAATGTATTCAACTGCAAGTTGTATGTCCTAGGTCGGTACTGCTTAATCAACATTTATTTGGAAGCAAAGTATACGATGACAACAGGTAATGAACACCAAGATATGAAACCGGTCCTCTACCTGCCTTATCTGTGCTCTGTATTTATGTTGGATTATCATGCGATAACTCAGTTCTTTTTATAAAAAGACATTCGCCCGTGCGCTCACACGGACTCTCCATTGTTGGTAGGTACTCGAATGATATATCATGAACTAGCCGATGTATTGTCATACTTTGGTACCTAACCCAGGCCGGTCTGGCTGAGACGAACAACCAAAAATAGGCCTTAAATGATCGTGCCTCCTGTGCTCGGTTGTCGGCAACAATAGGGTAACACCGATGTTCAGACGGCAAAGGAGTGACTGATGATGTCAGTTATTTGCGCAGCAGTGTGTGTCGCGTGTCAATCATATGTGCTGGTCACGTGTGCACTGTGCATGCCAGCCGACAGGAAGTGTTCTGGAAAAGGTATGCTTTGCAGCGCTGCACTACGCTGCTATGAACGGGGACCATGACAATTATTGGCAATACTATTTCATGCTGTCAAGCTGCATCGAAGGGATGTGCGATGCATTATTTTATTATATTATTAATCAGTAATTATTGTGGAAATTGTGTCGGTGCAATACGAAAACAATGTATTAATTAGAAGTATTTTTTTGTGTTATTATTTGGCAAGGATCGAAGAGTTAGGTACTCATTTTCGCCGTATTGATAATAATAAGTGTCACAGCTTATGTAATTGCGTCGTCAAGAATAAAAAATATTAGCTTAAACAATCATTACACGTGGTACAATCAATAAATACAATCATGATTGTCACATATTTGTGTCCAAGCCCCACATGAAGTCTTTCGCAGCAATGCATTCATGCAGTTCATGCATAATTTCTCATTTTGGAAACTAGAATTCCCTGTTAAACTATGGAAATGAAGCTCATTATCCTCCGACCGTTGCATTATGCAAACTTAACACTGAATACAATGCACACTGCGCGAGTCCGCATTTATTTTGTGTATCTACTTACAGGACCCTCTACATTCTACAATGGTATTCCCACATTTCTCTGAAGGCTTTCACGACATACTGCGGCGCGATGAAGCCGATGTTTTCCATTGTTTAATATCTGCAGCTTTGTACTGGCTGTATTGACCAGTCTCCAGTTGCTGGCGCAGTTCGCCAGGTAGCCTGCGACGCTCGGCCGGCCAGTCACGTACATAAACAACCCAGCAGCTCGCCCGCTGCTGGATATTCCTAAGCCCCGCCGCCGCGCGGCTGCGAGCTGTGACGGAATGTAATTTATGACTGTTCGTGTCGCCGACAATCCGGCACTGCTTTGTGATGACAGCGGGGGCCCGTCGCCCGAGCCTTCCTCACGATCTGGTCATGTGGGCTGGTCCACGGGCCGGCAGCAGCTGGCGCCACCGCCGCCTGATCGGCGCCGGGTGACGCCGCAAACAGCAGCGAGCGCCAGCCAATCAAAACACGCTGCCGTGCACACATTCTCGAGCTGCCGCTGTGCCCGCCGCCCGCTGTAAGATAGACACTCGCGTCAGGGCTGCCGGTTTACACCGGCTTTGATCCTCGGGGGTGGGGTAGTTGGCGCGCCAGTGATCGTGACGCGATGGCATGAAGTGCTGCCTGGCGGCTACCGGGGAAGAAGGGTCTCATGGTCGGGATGTTAGGCGTCCCGCGGTTCTTTATCTATGGGAGTATGTTGTAAAACCAGTTGGTAAATCGGATCAGCTTTGCATGTTGATAGAGGGGTAAGGACGGGTAGGTATACAACTTACAAGACGGGGCTCAAGTTTTCATGGGAACTTAAATGTGAATCGCCTGAGGAATTTCTCGGAGACTGAGATATTTAGTTTCGCCTTAGAGACGGCGGTGATCTCCATATTTTGGAGCAGGTGGCCAACATTCTAATCCGATCGGTGTTGGTTGTGTATTCAGTCAGTCA
>VOPJ01002942.1:0-24257 GCA_014673585.1 Semibalanus balanoides | reverse complement strand
CAAGACGCCTCAGTGGCGTGGTAACCGCCATATACCGGCTGACGTTTCTTGGAATGATGGAAAGACAATCGGCTGGAAGACGACTCTATGTAAGCGACGTTACAATACCACGGAGGAACGAGCGAGCGTTTCGCGCTCACTCGTAACTAGCTGACATGGCCTAGCCAGATTATACACCACTGTTAACTGGATTGCCACTGCTGATGGTGACTGAGCACACCACTGTTTCAGCGGACTCCGAGGTCTGTTCAACAGTCTGGGTGCGCTGGGCTCCGTCAACCACTACCACCTGCACCTGTACCGTCTGCACCAGCCGCTATACGTCGAGACAGCTGTACGTCTTCAGTGACTCTCCGATCCCAGAACCGGCCTATATAGAGACAGCTGTACATACGTCATGTAACTCTCCGATCCCAGAACTGTCCTATATAGAGGACAGCGTGTACATTGACGTCATGTGAACTCTCCGATCCCAGAACCGTTCCTATATAGAGAAGCTTACATACTCATGTAACTCTCCGAGCCAGAACCGTCCTATATGAGAGACAGATGTACATACGTATGAACTCTCCGACCCAGACCGTCCATATATAGAGACGCTGTACATACTCATGTTACTCTCGATCACCAGACCGTCCTATATAGAGACAGCTGTACAACGTCATGATAACTCTCCGATCCCAGAACCGTCCTATAATAGAGACAGACTGTACAACGTCATGTAACTCTCCGGATGCCCAGACCGTTCCTATATAGAGGACGCTGAACATACGGCATGTTACTCTCCGATCCCAGAACCGTCCTATAGAGACAGCTGTACGTCTTCAGTAACTCTCCGATCCCAGAAACCGGCCTATATCGAGACAGCTGTACATACGTCATGTAACCCTCCGATCCCAGAACCGGCCTATATCGAGACAGCCATGAGAGCAGCGTGATCTTCTGGCTCTCTGGCACCATCACCTGAACCGTGTTTGACATCCGCATTACATATACATCCGTCGATTGTTAGACTGTAGGTTCTGCTATTGTTAGGCTGCACAGACAGTGTCAATGTTATCAAACAATGTTATCATTGATCCTGCCTTCGGCTTGAATAGAATGGCATCGAAAGACGATATAGAAGACAGTGTATCCACCCAGACTGCCCTGTTCTATTGGCAGGCCGTACGGAAGATAGCAGAGGAGCTGTATGAATTCACAGACTACCCGGCTCGAGGGTTTGTGTTCGAAGTCAACCGCGACAACTACACCGCTGTCGCCAGGTACGTTTGCTAGGATTACACCAGAATCGTTACCCAGAATTATAATTACTACACTTCGCACTGAATGACGACGAATTTGCAGAATATGCCCTCTGCGCCCTTTGCATTTTCGTAATTCGTATGAACGATTTTGATGGATTCTTGATGCTGTAGTAAATGTGTGTTGAAACAGATTTTTGACAAAAATTTCATTTACAATTAACACAAATTACGACGCATCAATTATAATAAATATCCAGTCAATCTCCAGAAGGACGTATCATGGCCTTGCACGTGTTTACCATACCCATAGGTAGGTACTCGGTACTCGACCACTCGGCCTTCACGGCCTTCACTTCCCCCGTGTTTGCCGTTTCAGCCGGGTGGTGGCGCTGTCCGAGCTGATTCTGGACCAGAGCCTGGCGTTCAACCTGGTGGCTACCCGCGGCCGGCACTGCTCCGTGCAGACGACCCAGCCTGACCTGTACACGGCCCTCAGGGTGCTGGTGTGGCCGCGGCGACCCGAGTTTCGTGAGTGGCTAGCCCCGCACTCACCCCAGGGCGCTTTGTTAGTTGGTGGCTCTATTTTGTCGAGGCACACGTTTGTCTTTGCTATGGAAAACATGTCAATATTTTACTACACCTTTTCTTAACGCGAATCGGCGTCTGTTCAGCTCAATTCGGCCTATCTCATTTAAACCGACAGCAGACATGACTGTTTGACAAATATGCATCTCACATCGGCGTAACACACTCCCGCGGCAAAGGGCATTAACAATCGACAGTGCACCGTGTACTGTCGATTGTTAATGCTCTTTCTGCCACGGGAGTGAATGTACACCGATGTGAGATGCATATGATGTCAGACAGTTCAGGTCTGCAGGTCTGCTGTCGGTTAAATGAGATATTGCGAAATTCAGTGAACAGACCCGATTCGCATTAAAGGGGACACTGACACCTTAACGTTATATTTGAGTTGAGATAAGAACACATTCTGGCGTGCTTGCATTGCAATTATGTATGGTTATAAGTTAAAACAACCACTGAGGTCGAATACAGAGAAATTCGAGTTTGGTTTTGACATTGTAACATCCCAGCTCCAATGGGCAATGCCTTTGACACCCCTGCCCGGGACCGTGAGCCACGACTGGATCCGCTAGTCTCTCTCTCATACACACTAACCACAATCGCGGCTACCCACACGACAGCCTAACATCGGCCGACAAGCCACAGCCTCCGACCCCATCTACACGCTCTTCCACCCCTACCTTCCGAGCCGCATACGGCAACATCTCAGCCGGATCACTCGCAGACATAACGGGTCTTATCACTCAGAGGTAGTTCGCGGATTAGGACAGCAGTCGAAGGCGTCCGATTTATTGCTTTTCTCTCCAAACAAAAACCATTGCCTGTTCATTAGACTGGTTCGACTGCGACGCCGCAAGACTTGCTCATTGCCCAGAAAAGAGGCATTTTCTCCATCTCTCGTTTGACAAGGGGGCCAATATGTTTGTCGCGATAAAAGCAGCAACTCTCTGTCACCTGAACTCGTGTGGTCGACTGTCGAGGTCGGAGACCTTAATTTAGGGTTTTCGAGTACTTTTTGACGCGAGCATTCGGTGCACCCGTACCTTGTCCATGAAGCTTTTGGAGAAGGGGTGGCAGTGTCCTCTCGTACTAAGAAAAGAGCAGTGTATTGATTATATCAATCGGGAAGAGAATGGGGCGTCGTCCAGTGCCAGGCACTCCTCACATGCTTCGGACGAGCGAATAACAGACAGATTCTAAAATTCACTAGTAAGCTCTTCGCCAAAATGGGAACGACGGACCAAGCCACGGGAACCCTGAGCTGGACCCAACCTCAATTTACAGAATTCTTAGTGCCAGATGCGCAGCTGATAGGAAATGGTAGACAGATAGAAAGCAAACAGAAAGTGCAGACGTGAAACAAATAAACTTGGAGCTCCATAGACAAAGAACATCAGTACATGAGTATTACTTATCAGTACACAAGACTACTACCCCACAAGACACGGATCTCCAAACTAGGCGACACCGACATGGCTAGATTGAGAAGCATGGCCTGAGGGACACAGTGGCCAGTCAGAAGTGAAAAAGTGCGACTCAGGAAGGTATAGCAAAGGATCTCTTGTACCGAGAGCAGTGAAGAGAGACTCGATTTAGCACAAGTTAGGCAGGGGGAGGGGCGACAAAGCAAGACGAGCAGATTGTTATGACAGATCGATTGGCATTATACGCATGCACCGGACAGACGTCCAGGATAGAGACGACTAGAAGTTAACAATCAGAAAGAAAACTGATGGGAGCAGGCGAGCATGACCCCCTTAGCCCCCGAGCTCCCATACGCGCTATATCATGTGTCTAGCCCTCTCCTATAGAACATATACCTCATATTAAGACATCATTTCGCCATATTCTATCTCCTAGTGTAACCTATAGACAACCATTCATACTTCGTACACTTACAATGTCTTTTTTTGCAGTCTCTACCTATCGTACGTGTACTTCATTTGTGACTCAGTCATATTTTGTTCTAAGTAATCTTTATGGATAAGGGCTGTCGGTCTTTTGTCTGTACTTTTTGTTCTGTCTTTCTGTCTGATCCTTCATGTCAGTCTGTTTCATAGTCTGAAGTCTCCTCTACAAAAATGTCATAGTCCTTTTCAATAGTCATGTCTTTGCTGTACTGTACTTTTCTGTTCTGTCCATTCTGTCTGTCATTTCTTGTCATGTCTTTCTTTCAAAATGTCCTTCTGTAATCTGTCTTTCGTTCTAGTCTGTCTCCTATAACCTGATCTGTCTTCTGAATCTGTCTAACTTTCGTGTCTGATCTTTACTAATTGCCCTTCTACTGATCGTCTTACTCTCTGTCTGATCTGTCTGTCTTTCTGTCCGTCTCTCTGTTTGCAATCAGTATGAATTTCTGTCTGTTTGCTCGCCGCATATATCTGCCTATATCGTATATATCTGTCTCTGTCGACCCCTGCCGCCGGTGGTGGAGGCTGACAGCCAGCAACCATCACTCTCGTCGACAGCGGAGGAGGCGCTCGACATGCTGACGGAGGAAACCCTCGCGGAGCAGCTTCGCGCCGTCACCCAGTCAGCGTTTGATCAGATCCGGCCTCTGGTTACCGGCGACTACCTCTGCGAAGCCAGCCGCCGTCTGTGAGGAGGAGAACACGCCCACGGAGGTGTGTTGCTGATGCACGCCCGACCGAAGCCAGCCGCTGGCCACTGCGCGCAATGAGTGCTGCCGAGGTACGGCCGACAGCGCTCTGCTCATAGCTGGAGATAGACATGGCGCGTGGCGTGTTGAAGAGGAAGATGTTGGTGTCACATGTCGTCCGTACGGGTACCGTCAGCCCAGTCATGGTGTGTGTTCGTGATGAACAAAGGCCAGTGCAGTGTGATCGGGGTTTGAAGCCCGGTGAAGAATCAGTGTTCAGTAGTCGGTGCGGGTGTCCCCTGTGCAATGTCCAGGGGGATGAAGAGAGCCGCAGTGGTAGTAGAGGCTCGCTCTTCAGCCATTTTCTTCGGATATGAAGTATCAAGACACTGCACGTGTTTTGTGATTGGCCTTCGGTTGTATTAGGTAGAAGACAAGATAAGCGAGGTATACGAGTGTACTTATTCGTGTCCCTCAGCTAATATGTATAGGATTGATTGTGTTCGCATACCTGTTTTAGCAAATATTATCCGAATTTTGCATAACGTTCTTTTCGTATCGTATTTCGCTGAGACGCAATACTGCGCTCATATATATTTATGTGGACAAATCGCCACCGCATTTATTCACATTCTATTGTCTTGGTCTCTCACATTGATTCACATCTATTGTTTTATCATGTTCAATCAAGACATAAGAATTGCAAAATATTAAGTAATTGCTGCCGAAGACGATGATGACATTTGTTTCTCTCAAACAGTGCTCAATTTCATTTAAAAAAAATATATTTGGGTTGATGGCGTCATATCGAGTAATTTCGGGTAATAGAGAAAACCTTCACGCTGCCAAATCATATCGCACACGCAGGCTCATGCTACCATATAACTGTGTCGCACTCGCTTGAACACCGAAGACCTTTCACTGACTGCTCCACATACCACACATCGAATGCTTGGCATCGTTTGCAACTTCTATCAGACTTTTTAGAACCACTTAGAGGACACACAACCATCACTGATTCACCCAGCGATCGAGAAACGAAACACGGGCGAGCACTATCAACTGGATTTTTTGCAGCAGTTGGCCACCAGGGACCGCTAGTGAGCCAGGGTGTTATTACGTTGCAAGCAAATGGTACCAGCTTATTTATTTATGGTTAATTACGCTGAATAATTATGTATTCATAAACAAACAAAAATACAATTTGCTTGCAATGTCATAACATCCTGTCTCTCTAGCGGTCGACCTGGCGGCCAACTGTTGGGGAAACTTCAGCTTTTAGTGCGAGCCGAAATTTAAGTAAATACTGCGTAAGTATCTCCAATGCACTCACCTTAAAACAAGTCGACTATCAAATATCATCACTATTTGGTAGGCGAGACTACATCATTGGTTTTAAGGCCCTATTCAAATACACTAGGGCGTTATTCGTTACAATTGTCAAGATCAAGCTCAAATTTATTTTCGATTAAACCTCTGTGGTTGTTTTAACTGCTACCCTACTTAATTGCAATGCAAATACAACAGCATGGCTATCTCAACTCAAATCGAGTGTTACGGTGGCAATGTCCCTTTAATCGCGAGGCGTATTCTCCTCGGTCATGTATGTCCATCGTAATCAGCAAAACCAAATAGAAAGCGTGCTGTACTGGCAGCAGTGGCATACCCAGGACTTGTCCCAGAATCAATTTGACACATTTCTGCCAGATGGAAAAAGATGAGGCTATGATAGTCCAAGCGTAAATGACGTCAGAGTGCGTCATTTTCTGAGTTTTTGTTGAAAAATGAGGGTTTGCGGGAAACGCTGCCAAAAGTACAGTTTTGAAGATAAACTCAATTGTCATACACCCAACGACAGGTAATCAGTTTGGCTATAAGACTGCTATCTCGGATTTTCGAAGAAAAAAATTGAAATTCAAAATTTTGAGAAATCCTAAGACATTTTTTTTGTTTTTTGAAAATTTTCAAAAAAAGTTCAAATTTTGAAAAAACGGAATATATGTAATTGAGTTGATCCCAAGGAATGTGTGTAGCAAGTTTGAAGTCAATATCTTCCAAAAAATGACTGAGTGACAGCCTTTTTTAAAGACAAAATTAGACCACCTTTAACGTTATACACATATTGCAAAAAGTGCATTTCCGTTTTTTGATTTTTTCTTTCAATTTGTATGGACTAAAACATCTCTAAGGTTAATTTTTCGAGTTCTACCGATACAACGAAACCCAATAAACATGTGTTACACTTCCTAATGACTGTAATCTTCAGTTTGACCTCGTGACCTCGGATGACCTTGACCTGACCCAAGGTCCAAAATTTAGCTTTTAATGGTAATTAAAGTGTCCAGATGCACGAATGATCCGATTACCAACTTATTGTGCGTTATATTGAGGTTTTATGCGCGGACAATGCGCGACCACCGGACTATTGATGGCCCACGGATCAAACTTTTTTTCTTGACAGTGACCTGTACTCATCGGTGACCTTGAGGAAAAACAAAATTACTCGCGTTATGAAATATACCCCAGTAAGGCGCGGGTTAATCGCGAGTGGCGTATTCTCCTCGGTCATTTCTTGGTCCATCGTTAATCAGCAAAATAAATAGAAAAGCGTGCTGTTTACTCGAAGCAGGTTACGATACCCAGGACTTGCTTCAAGGGGGGGGGTGTAATTTTCGATCGGGGTGATAAGGTTACCCCCCACTAAGAAGTTACCGGACTCGGCCCACTATATTTTTGGAGAGGCATATTTTCAACAATTTGTTATCTAAATAAATATCACAGTATTATTTGGGGGGCAAGGTACATCCACAAAAAATCGCCGTATTTGTCCAAGCCAACCAAATACATACGGCGAGTTTTTGTAAGAGTACCGTTGGCAGAGGCCTTATTTCGTGCACTGATGCACTATGCCAAATAGGCCAGGTGAAATTGATACTCCAAAGGCCTTGGTTGTTCTGCATCAATGAAACCCTAGATCGGCCAAGGCCACGGTCGACTTTCTATTTACCCCGGTCGACCCTCGAGGGGGGGCTAATCAACCATTCAGGATCCCCGGCCGACCTTCCAAATTGGAAGGTCGCCCGTGACCGTGAGCATTATTGTGCTGCAAAAAAACTACAACCATGTTGAAGGAACTGTAATGTTCTGTTTGTTAGTTTGTTTTTGCTGGCAATAGGAATTTTCGCCGAATCAGCAATGCAACTCCGTTTAAAGGGACTGTCCCACCTAGAGTTCTACATGGGGCGGCTATCCCCATGGCTGGCCGAACCCCATGGCTAACGGGGTGGGCCGGACTGGAAAAACTCTAGATCATGGCTGTGGCTGCGGCTGTGGCCGCATAGTCTACTTGTATTTTTGTTTGTGCTTCAATCCTATCAAACCAATCATGGTTAAAAGAAGCCTTGGCATGTTGCCATAACAGTAGACTGTAAGTAAACACATAACATGAGAATTTACGAAATCATCACGTCTGGCCGACGGCCAGCCACTAGTACGACATATTGGTATTGGCTGTGGACTGCTGTGGCTGTGATGCCATGGCTGTGGGGCGGCTTGGCCAAGGAAAAGTGCAGCCATGTCGAACTCTAGTCCCACCTTAACATTGGATTTGAGTTGAGATAGCCATTTTGCGTGCTAGGCATTGAAATTATGTATAGTATAAGCTAAAACAACCACTGAGGTCGAGTCACAGAGAAATTCGACTTTGGTTTTGACATCTGTAACATCCCCAGTCCCCAATGGGCAATGCCTTTGAATGGGGACCGTGAGCCGATGTCGTAGTCTCTCTTTACTAAATGTTGATTACAGTTCGGGAACTTGTTTTACCTATTGGCCATTACAATACGCCATACACTAAGTCATACTTATGACAGCGTGAAGGGGTTTCTTTTTTCCAAAAATCCTTCATGATGACGTCATTCAGCCCAAAATTTATTAAAAAACGCATTTTTCATCATAAATTGAAGCAAGTTTGCCGAGAAACAACATGTCATAATCGTTCGGCAGGCACATTACTTCATATAAGCACCACAAGCAGCGTACATTTGAAAACTTTTGGGAAGGTGGCATTGTCCCTTTAAGTGGAAATCGTAGTGTTAAGCGGGGCGGGGTGAGACCATCCCTTGGACAAGCCGCTCTGACAACAGAATGCCAAATTAGATGAAGGACCATACCTACATTTCACGTCTTTTTGACTTGCCAGCCAATGCAAAATAAAAACGTACAAATAACTTAATTATATTAGACCGAATGACGATACTCGATGCATAAAGCAATATGTAGACAGAGCCCAAGTTCGTCGTCGTCAAACGCGACGCCAGGCAATGTCAGTGACCGGTACGATGCATTACAGCAATCTGGACAGCGGACCAGGCACGTAGCCAGGATTTCGTCGGTGGGGGGGTGGCTCCTCAAAGGGCCCTTCCCGGGCGTTGAAAGGGCTCCCTTCCCATGCGTTGAAAGGGACAAAGAAAACGAATGCAAAGACACGTTACAAGGATGAAGAATGCAGTATGACAGGAAGTGATGACATGGAAGTGATGGGCCATACCAAATTTTATGAGCTGGAGTAAGCAAACTGCCATATTAACTTTAGAACCAGCGACACCCATTTTGAATCAGCTATACTAACTTTGATTATTGCTAAGCCTCAAGACCTGAATTTCTTAACAGAGCGGCGCGAAAATATTGAGTCTTATGCCCTGTGTGCGCATTTTTATCAATGCGTCGCACTGCGTATGGTGCGGAGCTCTAAAAGTTATATTGTGCGCTTAAAAGTGCGATATAAAAAGTGTTAAAGCGAACCACTTTGACCAATTATATAGGAAAGCAGCAGCATAAGACATAAATGTGACAAGAAACCTCGCTTTCTTATCTGCATATAATATAATATGCAATTAAACTTCACCGCGAAGCGGCGCGAAATTTTGAATTGTATTACCCGGACAACTGCAGTCTTATTGTTGAAAGGGCCAGGGGCCCTTCAGATCGTCTAGAGGTCCCTCCGACCTTTTCAACGCCCTTCCGGCCTTTTCAGGAACTCATTTGGGATCCGCGAAAAGTCATGATTGGAGTGGGTGATATAAATTAAATACAAAAAAGACTTACTCCACAATAAAATAATTAAATCTTTGCTTTCGGGCGATACCGAATGCCTCTTAATTGTTGACGAAGGGTGTAGCAATATACCCAAAAGCTCCGAATGTACTATTTTTATTGTAGAATATGTCCTCTTTGTATTCAATCTTCATCTAGGGTCTATGCGTGCTTTGGGCCCTTCCGATCTGACCAGGGACCCCTTTGACCATCCAACAAGCCCCTTTTGTGTGTCACAACTCGCAAGGGCATCGCAACCTTTCGAAAGTTGAAGGGTCGGAGTCATTTTGAAGTCGATTCTTTCCATGCAACGCTCATAGGTGTCATGTCAAAATCCGTAAATGTAAATGTTTTTTGGGACACCTTCCGCTTGGGGAGGACGCGTCCCCTCCGCTTTCGACGCCCAATGCCCATGGTTAAGGGGCCCATTCAGCCTGTTCAGAGGTTCTTCCGACCTAGCTGGGGGCTGCGCTGGCTGCTTTGTCGCCCTGCCGACATGCTCAGCGGCCCCTCCGACCTGTTCAGGGTCCCTGTGTGATGGCTAGAGGCCCATTCAACGCAGTCATGGGCCCTCTGACCTGCTCAGGGGCCATTTCGGTCTGGTCAGGGGCCCCTTTGACATGAACAGGGGCCCTTTGAACTTCTCAAGGGCCCTCTGGTCTGTTCAGAGGCCCTCCAGCCTTCTAAGGGGCCCTTCCGACCTGGCCAGGGACCATGCTTTCTGTTTTGTCTCCTTGCCGACATGCTCAGTAGGCTCTTCGACCTGCCCTGGGGCCCCTCCTTGCTGGCTAGAGGACCATTCGGGATGTTCAGAAGCCCTTCTGAGCCACCCAGGGACCCTTTCGGTCTGGTCATGGGCCCCTCTGACCTGCACAGGGACCCTTCAAACTTCCTAGGGGCCCTCTGGTCTGTCCAAGGGCCCTCCAGTCTGCTCAGGGGCCCTTCCGAGCTGGTAGCAAGGGACTGCACTGGCTGCTTTGTTGCCCTGCCGACATGCTCAGTGGCCTCTCCAACCTACCCAGGGGCCTCTCTGTGCTGGCCAGGTGCCCATTCGACGTGTTCAGGGGTCCTCTGACCCGCTCAGGGGCCGTGCCTGCCCGAGATGCTCCGTCTTTAGAAATGTCGGTGAAGCATTTTTGGAAATAGGGCCCGAAGGGCCCTATTTCCAAAGGGGGCACATAGGCCAAAGGGTCACGCACGGACCTTCAGGGGGGAGGGAATTGTTACTTTTGACCCCCCCCCCCCTGCGTACGCCTATGACTGGCAGCAATAGATCCTCCATTATAAAAGGCAACAAATAAGGCAATCATATTTGTGCCAGAGTTATGACCTCGCACTCCAAACTGACTAATGCCATGCCATGCAATCAGTAATCACTAGTCCCCTACCTAGTAATAAACCAACATGGGACAGGCCACTAGCAAACACGTTGTCCTGAAAACGCAGACTAGCATCGGTTCCAAAAGTCTCTGGGTAGCATGTGGGGCTTTGGATAGTTTAAGGCTGGGCGGCTGGGTGTGTAGTGCCAATGTCAGCTTCTAGCAGACACATGGCGGCCTGAGGCACGACGAAGTAGACCTTATAAGTCGGTAGCAATATGACATGTCACGTGCATGTCTCCTAGTTCAGCTGGTTAACCCGCTTCGTAGGTTTTCAATCTAAAATATACTACAGGGCGGTTTAGCCGAAGATGCGCCGATGCACGGCACCATAAGGCAGATTCCTTACATAACCTAATTGTCATGAGACGGCGCAAGGCTAACCCATCAACCGCAGAACCGCCTCAGAAATCGACTCAAGTTCTCCTAAAATAGGGAAGCCATTCCATTCAGACTCAGATATCAGCTCGGCGCGGTGACGGCGGCACGGTCGGTACTGCACCGTGACCCAGACGGCGGCACGGTCGGTGCTGCACCGTGACCAGACGGCGGCACGGTCGGTACTGCACCGTGATCAGACGGCGGCACGGTCGGTGCTACACCGTGATCCAGACGGCGCGGCACGGTCGATGCTACACCTGTGACCCAGACGCGCACGGTCGGCACCCTGCACCGTGACCACAGACGGCGGCACGGTCGGCACTGTAACCGTGGAACCCAGACGGCGGCACGGTCGGCACTGCACCGTGCACCAGAAAGGCGGCACGGTCGGTACTGCCCGTGCACCCAAAACGGCCGGCACGGTCCGGACACTGCACCGTGACCCAGACGGCGGACGGTCGGTTAACTGCACCGTGACCCAGACAGCGGCACGGTCGGTGCTGCACCGTGACCCAGCGGCGGCACGGTCCGGTGCTGCACCGTGACCCAGACGGCGGCACGGTCGGCACCTGCAACCGTGACCCAGACGGCGGCACGGTTTCGCACTTGCACCGTGACCCAGACAGCGGCCACGGTCGGTGCTGCACCGTGACCCAGACAGCGGCACGGTCGGGTACTGCACCGTGACCCAGACGGCGGGCACGGTCGGCACTGCACCGTGACCGCAGACGGCGGCACGGTCGTACTGCACGCGTGACCAGACGGCGGCACGGTCGGTACTGGGCACCGTGACCCCAGACGGCCGGCACGGTCCGGTACTGGCAACCGTGACGCCAGACGGCGGCACGTTCGTGCTGCACCGTGACCAGACGGCGGCACGGTCGGTACTGCAGTCCGTGACGACCAGCGGCGGCAAGGTCGGTACTGCACCGTGACCCAGACGGCGGCAACGGTCGGCACTGTACCGTGACCGCAGACGGTTCGGCACGGTCCGCACTGTACCGTGACCCAAGACGGTGGCAACGGTCGGCACTGCCACCGTGACCAGACCCAGGCCGCACGGTCCGGTGCTACACCGTGACCAGACGGCGGCACGGTCGGCAACTGTACCGTGACCCAGACCCGGTGGCTTACGGTCGGCACTGCACCGTGACCCAGACGGCGGCACGGTTCGGCACTGGTACCGCTGACCCAGACGGCGGCACGGTCGGTGCTACACCGTGATCCAGACGGCGGCACGGTCGGTGCTACACCGTGACCCAGACGGCGGCACGGTCGGTACTGCACCGTGATCCAGACGGCGGCACGGTCGGTGCTACACCGTGACCCAGACGGCGGCACGGTCGGTACTGCACCGTGACCAGACGGCGGCACGGTCGGTACTGCACCGTGACCCAGACGGCGGCACGGTCGGTGCTGCACCGTGACCCAGACGGCGGCACGGTCGGTACTGCACCGTGACCCAGACCCAGGCGGCTGTCCTCAGCTGGCGATATATTGTCATCGTGTCCCGGTGACAGCGCGGCTGTCTTCAGGGCTATATATTGTCGCCATGACCCAGTTTCGGCGACTGCTCTCGGGACGGAATAACGTCCGTGAAGAGCTGCGCTCCATGGCGCCTGACGCCGTCTATCTCATATCTGACCGTCATCGCATGCAGGAGCGACCGCAGATCGACCCGTCATTGGCGTCTGTCAACAAAATAACGGCCAAGTGCCGCCACTAGAGCGGTCCACTGAGGCTTTCCTTTGACTGCGAGAGAGCCTATGATGATCACCAAACATCTGGTATGCTCTGCTGAAGGCCAGATAGGGGATAGACAAACAGACAGACAGATAGATTGGATAAATTAGCTAGCTGATTAGTGTTTAGTCGGCCTGTTCACCAGATGGCGAGATAGGCAACCAGTCATACAGTGCCAGGCAGCCGTAATCGTAGGTACTGAACAGCAAAGCTGCTGGGAAAATATTATGTTGGTCGGAGTGAAACACTGATTGAGAAATACCAGTAAGACGCCATAGCCGGCGAAGGACGAGCGACCCCGCCCCGTTTGTCTGCTGCACCCCACCAGAACAGCGCGTCTTCTGGCCGCTGATTGGGCGAGCGGATCACGTTATGGACAGCTGGTGTTGGCGACGACGCTAGCGCTGGATCTTCAGCGTTCAACATAGCGTCGCGGTGCGTTAGAGAACTGACGCTGCGACTGGGACTGGGCCGGGCGGCCGGGAAAAGGCTGGGCTGCCGGTTTGTTAGTTTTACCCCCTACCACCACCGGGGTGCAGTTTGCACCGCTCAAGGACAAAATCAAGCCATCAACATTTGATTTGACATTTGATTGAATGAAGCTATCAGATGGCGAAGACCGCTTGTCAATCGGATGTGAGATTCCAAAGAAAAACGCTACGGTCGGGCCGGGTCGGGTCAACCGCTTATATGTGATAAAATCCCGTATCTGACGAGGAGTCGCTTGCGCCTCGCGCTCGTAATGAAACCTGCGAAATGGCTAGAATTGACGCCCAAGGTGGTAAAGGCCAAGGCATAAAATCATATTAAAATATATATTTCTTTCAGTTTCAGATTTAATCGTTGGTTGATTCGGAATTGTTACGAACGAGCGCGAAGCGCTCGCTCGTCTTTACGTAGTGTATAATGGGATAAATCTGATCGTGAGCGACCAGACCCGACTCCGGACCCGTGGACCGACGCTTTGAGCTCATAATTTTTGCAACTGTAGCTCGATTGACAAGCGGTTTTTTGCTGAGTAGCCCCAATTTCAATTAAATGTTTTCCAACAAAATTTTTTTTTATCATAATCAATTCAAAATTTTTCAATATTATTCCAACCTACTCTGTTTGATTACCAGTTGCCGACTCATGGGTTATCTCTACTTGCGCGTGGCGGCGTGCCGCAGTCAGGGGGTGTTTGAACGTGTTTTTGTCGCAAAAACTTCGCAACGGCTGGGCTGGTTGTGTTCGAATTTGGTGTGTGGTTAGGGATCCCTCAGCCGCCACTTTTCCATTAGTCAGAGGAGTGGTGTCTCTGCACGTGCACACGTGCACACCCCTATTCTATACCTCAGGAACGGCCCTCTCAACCGCCCCTTTCCCACAAGTCAGGGGTGGGTGCCTCTGCACGTGGGCACGTGCGCACCCTTTTTGTTTCTCAGAAAGTTCTTGCCTGATCGAGTTAAAACTCACCATACATTTCCTATGGGCTCGCTCGATCATCGTCATTTACAGCGCCTTACTGTCTAAGTAGTCATGCACTGATGTAATCAGAACCCTAAGTTAGATATCGTTTTGTAACACAGACTTGGTGTCCATTTAGAACCCCCCATACGGTCGGTTTTACTTTTCATTAATGTGTGGTGTCGATATTTTGACGAGAACCAATGTAAAAATCACTGTGGACTCTGACAAACGTTGATATATTGCAACTAATAAAAAGTTACCCCACTGAAAGAAATTCGTTGTTTGCCACTTCAATTTTCCACTTCGCGTCGGAATATTAACACCATTTACTTGCTGCTACTTTTTCATCATTCTTCTCATCGGTAGCAGTTAACCGCGCCACTGCAGGGGGGTTGATTTCCGCCCCCCCTCAGTTTTTCAGGGAGAGCGAAAAAAACGGCGGCGCGCAGCGCCGCCAATTCGTACACCTCTTTGGGCAATCAATTACCCACACTTGTAAAAGTTTTGACTGAGGTCATTCTTCAGGTCAGGTCACAATCCAAATGTCAAGTGACCCTCACCTTAAAAAAATGTTTGCGTTTCGTGCCAAAGCCATCAGTCTTTTTTCGAAAGTTTTGAAACTTGCATGGATTCATTAAGATATCAGTACCTCAATTCGTATATCTCGGATTTTGCGTATCCGGTTGACTATAAGTCAGGCAATCCTGACCTCCCCCATATAAGTGAATGGTCGAAAATAAGTGTGCTGAGGGTATGGGATGTTGTGGGTGCCGGTCTTTTCATAAAATATCGCATTGATCCAGGCTAATTCTGTCAGAATTTAATGCTATTAGTAATCTAAATGATCAAGGTGCAATTGTGGTCAGTGATCTCTACAGTCATCTGAGGTCATCTAGGTCATCAGCAATATGCTAATAACTCTTGATAGAAAGAGAGATTAGAGACGATTAGTTGACCAACCAATGTGTTCGTCTAGTCTGGCCGCGTTGCCCCATATGCAACATAACCTTTACCTGGGTCACCAAATGACCTTGACCTTAGGTTCAAATTTTTGAAGTTGACCTTACGCAGGTCGACGATATAGTTTCAAAAGCGATCAATGAGATAAACACGATGCTAACTCAAAATGTTTACCCTATCTTCTTAGGTGACATGCTCATTCAACGAAAAAACTGTTTTTGCCTTAAAAAACAGTGATGTTTGACCTTTCATTGACAATCTGAGCCTAACACTATTGATCTTGAGATTATTTTGAGGACATACATGCGATTGCAATTTCCAAGATCTAATGGTATCGAATTGTCATCTCTTAATTGTTTGCTCCTAGCTATCATAGTTCCCTGAAGATAATCATTTTCTCCGGCCTAAATGTGCCGGAAGGTCATCTCCCACCCGGAATTTCTCGAGTCCTAGGAATCGCCCGAGGTAACCAAAAAAAGAAAAAAAAAGAAAAATACAAAACTAAAAAAAAAAAAAAAAACGGTCGCCTGTGCGGCGGCCGATTGTACCACTCCTGAGAGAAAACGTCGCCGAAACTAGGAATTAAATTTGCAAATATAAATAACTATGACGAGTAAACAATCAGGTTCCCCTTTTATACCGGGTACATTAAAAACCGGTCTTAAAGTAACTTCTTTTCCCGGCCTAAATTGCCGGAAGGTCATCGTCCCACCCCGAAATCGATCCTAGAATCGGCCCGGGTGACCAATAAAGAAAAAAAAAAATGTTTATGTAGCGCGAGTTGCAATTGTTGAGTGGCTTACGACCTCTCAATAAGGGTTGATAAATAAGCTGATCCTTGGTGAACAGGCTGGCAATCACTGGTTCCGTCGGTTGAGGAGACAGTAGAACGTCAAGTATCGGTATAGACCAGTGCTATACCCGACCTTATACCGTCATTTACTCTGAAGAATATGGAGAGGAGAATGTGCCGAAAATTCTATTGTAAACGCGGTCACACCAGCCGCCGGACCATCATAACGTCCAGTAAATAACTACGCCATAGCATCGCGCTACGCTGCGTCGCTCTCCGCTCTCCCTCCGCCTTCTGCGCCCTCCCCTCTCGACTCTCCGCCTACTCTAATGCCGCTCCGCCTTCCGCTCTTTCCTGCCCGTCTCTCTGCGTCTCCTCGCTTACGTCTCTCGCCTCCGCTCCTTCCGCTGTCTCTCGCTGCTGTGCTCTTCTCCTGACGCATCCGTTGCGATGCCTGACCTCACCTGAGCTTGTGCGCCTGGCCGGTGGAAAGATCAAGCTCCCCACTGCTCGTGAAGTTCCCCTCGATGAAGCCTTAGCTTTCTACTGGAAAATTCGGAGCGTGGTTCGTCGAAACGGCCATCCTTGCGCTTCACCGCCGCGCGTCTGCGCCGCGGGCGCCGTTGGCGAAAAGAAAGATGATTTTAAAACATCAATTTATTATCGTATTATGTGAAATTCAATCGAATATGTGTTTAAATTCAATAGATCAGTATGTCCCCTATATTCAATGAAATGTAACATTTGCGTCGCTGCATAACCTCCCTCCTGTATGAGCTCAAAATAATCGCTTAGAGGCCAACAGTTTCTTGGCCTCAGGTACGACTGTCCCCAGTTGCCAGCCATAGAGCGGCATGCGTCGGTTGCACGGCGTTTGTTCGCCTGTGCCTCGTGTAGCTGTAGAAGCGGGTGGGAGTTGCGAGCGCCGGCCGGCCGGCCTCAAGTAGGCTGGCTCATGGTCTCCGAAAACTACGGTTATTTTTTAAAACAGAACCGGTCGCACTGGTGGGCGAGGAGCGACTTGAAAATTGTGGTACTATTAGTTCATATAGAATATATATACTTGTTAACATATGTGAATAATAAGTGAATGAGGACGAAAACACATACTTGTGTATAAAAATATATTATCCGGTCTGTTCTAAAAATATGACTGTGAGGCCGGCCCTCAGTTGCCTCCTATGACGAGCCGCTCACTGGTATATATATTTATATATATATATTATAAATATATAATATAGTACAGTATCAGTGGGCGGCTTCGATGGGCGTGCCCTTAGTTATAAACGAAGCTATGCTAGATATATTATACTTATTTTCTATGATAAAAACATATGCTTCCATATATATACCGGACCTATAACCGATATACATATAATAATTAAATAATAATGTATAAAACGCATTATATTGAGTACAAGTAGTCTCGGTTAACGCGTACGTAATTACGCAGTGACCTTAGGGAAAACCTTTCGAGTGCAGGATATCGATAAAGGATTAGGTTCAGTTGAAGACTGGCGTTATTAGGGCCATGTTTCTAATTGCGCACATATGTGGTGTGGGCACATTTTTCCCGCAATACATTATCAAAGAAACAACTATCGCAAAATGAGACAGGTGATTATGGGTTATTGTAATATTTGCCCATTATATTGCAGAATCCAATAGACACCTGAAAGCGAAAAGGATGTTAAATAGTTGCAAAATATTTAATACCATGGTGAGTATGCGAATTTGGTGTTGTAAGTTTGTTTAGCAGTACCTACGACTAATTTGATAATCTGACAATAGAGCGATACAGATGTGTGTACAAACTTCACTCTGTAGCCTGGCTGAAAGTTCTTCAGAATTTCAAAGGCCTTTGAAACTGTAAAGGACTTTCAGCCAGTGCCTGCAGAAGTGTTTAACTTTAGTATGTTTCGCATAAGAGACCAAGTGAAAAACAGACTTAGGTGCATCAAAGGACAATCGAATGCCCTTCAAATATGTCAGAGGACTACGCGTTTTCCAAAGACAGGAGAGTGGTTTTGAGAAGCGTGCAATCACTCTTCAAAGTCCGTGGGTGGTGAATAGTGGCTAAATGGCGCACCACTAAGGCATGATATATTAATTAGTCGGCCGCAACCAAGAACGGTACGTGCATTGCATTCTGCACTAATTACAAAGCTTTCCCGCGATCAAACACGGCGTGAGCCTGGCTTATTACCTAGAGAGTAAGCTGGCTCAAGCTGGAGTCAAGTCGTCCTGGTCTGAATTATGGTCCAGCGCTTATCCAGTGGCTCTGTCTTGCAACTCTGGTGGAATAATCATCCACCACAGCCTTCCATTTCCGCTTCCAGCAGTTAATTTTCAGCAATGGCTTTTGTTAATATACATCATCGGGCGGCGAGCTGCAGACCCAATTAACTCATTTAACTGTACAAACGAACGGATATTGTTCAAAGCAAATGCTTGCAAAAAGGCTAAACTAGAAGCAACGACACAAATGACTTGTCTCACAATTGAAAAATCGTTGAAAAAGTGACATCGTCTAAAAAAATGAATGGTACACACAATACATGGAAGCCTCAAGATCATTTCTCGACAGATAAAACAACATTGTTAGAGGTTGAGCTTGTTGCTCAACCGTTCCGATTATTTATATTATAGATGCATACTCTGCGTCCATCTTATGAATGCGTCCAAGGAATTCATTGTGTGAACTGTGAATCCATTGTGATATGCATCTATTGCTCCTGGTCCTGAGTTTATCCATCCAAGGGTTGGATGCACTCAGAAAAATGAACTTCTAACCGTGAGCTTACTGCTGAACATTATTTGAGCAGCAGTAGCGACTACGATATTGATCGGCCAAGACCTTCTTTACCGATGGTGATAAACACTGTTAATCAGGGGCGTAGCTTCTCCAAACAAGTTGGGAGCAGGGCTAAACTGGAAAAAATGCAAGTACCATCAAAATCCACAAAACACAGATTTCTCCCAGAATTTGACTCTTTTCTAAGCCTCAGTTGGGGGGGCTGAAGCCTCAGTTGGGGGACTGAAGCCCCCTCCCCCCCCCAAAAAAAAATGAATAGGAACCTACACCCCTGCTGTTGATAAACAAACACGATAAGCAAGCAAGTTAATATACAGAGCTGTGCATCTTGCCCTTTTTGTGCTGCTAATGGTCTGCCATAAAAATGAATGTTTGATTACAAGTAGCCAAGTATCGCTCATTAACTATCATAATGTAAGCCATAGTGCACTCAGGGACATATAGTGCACTCAGGGGCGGATCGAGCGGTGGCCAGTCCGGCCATGCCCCGCCCAAACGCCTGAAATCGGAACAAAATTGACACATTTTCTGCATGAAATGTGTCAATTTTGCTCCGATATATCATGACCGTAGAACGGGCGGATATAAAAGATATAAAATACAATTTAAGCAACATGTATAAAGGAAAGTTTGTTTAAAATCAGCATCAACGCATAAGCAAGCAAAATCCGATGAGTTTTCAGAATTAAGTGGGACTTTTTGGACTTGCCCCCCCCCCCCACCGAAAAAAGGTGGCCCCTCCCTAACTGCCGTTCTGGATCCTTCCCTGAACGCATTCCAAGTATAGGCGTCGCCGCCACTGGGAAGCTGGGGGGCATTGTTCCTAGAAATTCAAGTCAACCCTTGTATTGTCCCATGTTAAAGCATAGCACGCAAGGACTTGGCTTTGTCTCTACTAATTTTGAATTCGCTGCGCCATTGACTTCAAGACCTGCCTTTGGCTTACCAGGAAAATATAAGCTTTTGGCACAAGGCTTATTGAAATAGTGATACCTGGAGTCTGGCTTTTCTATAACAATGAAACATAACATTTAAGTAGTTACTAAGTCATCTTTCAATATCCCCAAATGAAACGGTATTCGCAATAATGCGGTTTTCCAATCAGAGCAAACACTACATGACATTAAGGTTCTCTTAATTTATTAATATTTCGACAGCATCCATGTTTGAACGGTTTTCTGGAAGTAACTAAATGCCATTGAAATCGGATTTTAAACCTTACAAGAAGAAGTCACACATCACCAGGGATTCGAGTCATGTAGACCTGAAGGCCACGAGCCAAACGCACTGGCAATGCCACCACTCACCACTCACTCCCCGGTCCGCTGCCCCTCACTTCCCGGTCCACTCCCCGGTTCACTCCCCGGGTCCTACTCCCTCTCACTCCCCGGTCCACTCCCTCTCACCCCGGGTCCATTTCTTCCCTCGCTCCTCGGTCCACCCCCTCACTCCCGGTTCCACTCCCCCTCACTCCCGGGTTCCACCCCCGTCTACTCCCCGGTTCACTCCCGGTCCACTCCCCGCCACTCCCCCGTCCTCCCGGTTCCACTCCTCTCTCACTCCCCGGTTCCATCCCCGGTCCACTCCCCGGGTCACTCCCCGTCTACTCCTCCACTCCCCGGTCACTCCCTCTCACTGCCCGGTCAACCCCCGGTCCACCTCCCCGGTCCACTCCCCGGTTCACTCCCCGTCTTACTCCCTCTCACTCCCCGTCTACTCCCTCTCACTCCCCGTGTTCACTCCCCGGTCACATCCCCGTTCACTCCCCGGTCTACTCCCTCTCACTCCCCGTCCACTCCTCTCACTCCCCGGTTCACTCCCCGGTTCACTCCCGTTCCACTGCCCTGGTTCACTCCCCCGGTTCACTCCCCGGCTCCATCCCCGGTCACTCCCCGGTTCACTCCCGTCACTCCTCTCACTCCCCGGTCCACTCCCCCTCACTCTCCGGTTCACTCCCCGGTCTACTCCCCGGTTTCACTCCCCCGTCTACTCGCCTCTCACTCCCCCGTCCACTCCCCTCACTCCCCGTTCACTCCCCGGTCCACTTCCCCGGTTCACTCCCCGTCACTCCCCTCACTCCCGGTCCACATCCCCCACTCCCCCGGATTCACTCCCCGACCACTCCCCCGGTCACTCCCCGGTCTTACTCCCTCTCAACTTCCCAAAGCCACTCCCTCCACTCCCCGGTTCACTCCCCGGTCACTCCCCCGGCTCCACTCCCCGGTCCACTCCCCCTCACTCCCCGTTCACTCCCGTCCACTCCCCGTTACTCCCGGTTCTACTCTCCTCTCACTCCCCGGTCCACTCCCTCTCACTCCCCGGTTTCACCCCCGGTCCACACTCCCCGGTTCACTCCCGGTTCACTCCCCGTCTCCACTTCCCCCTCACTCCCCGGTTCACTCCCCGGTCCACTCCCCGGTTCATCCCCGGTTACTCCCTCTCACTCCCGGTCCACTCCCTCTCACCCCCCGATTCACTCCCCGGTCCACTCCCCGGTTCACTCCCCGTCATACTCCCTCCTCAACTCCCCGGTCAGCTCCTCTTCACTGCCCGGTCACCCCCGGTTCCACTCCCGGTTCACTCCCGTTCACTCCCCTGTTCACTCCCGATCTACGTCCCTCTCACTCCCCCGTCCACTCCCCCTCAATCCCGTTCACTCCCCGGTCCACTCCCCGGTCACTCGCCCGGTCTTACTCCTCTCACTCCCCGGTTCACTCCCCGGTTCACTCCCCGGTTCACTCCCCGGTTCACTCCCCGGTCCCACTCCCCGGTTCACTCCCCGTTCACTCCCCGGTCCACTCCCCGGTCCACCCCCCTCACTCCCCGTCACTCCCCGTTCCACTCCCCGCGTCCACTCCCCGGTTCACTCCCCGGTCTACTACCCTTCCACTCCCCGGTCCACTCCCTCTCACCCCCCGGTTCACTCCCCGTTCCACTCCCCGTTCACTCCCCGGTCTACTCCCTCTCACTCCCCGTCCACTCCCTCTCACTCCCCGTTCACTCCCCGTCCACTCCCCGGCTTCACTCCCCGGTCTACTCCCGCTCACTCCCGTCCACTCCCTCTCACTCCCCGGTCCACTCCCCCTCACTCCTCGGTCCACTCCTCAGTCCACTCCCCCTCACTCCTCGGTTCTGCAATTCAGTAGTATCACAATTCAAGACAATCTCATTATTGTGTTACCTGTGAGCTAGATGACTTTGAACGTTTATGCGATGCATTCCATTGTTTTGACGTTTACACCTGCTTTTTAAAAAATGAGAAGTTGGTAAGGGCCAAGGATGGTCATAAATATCTCAAATCTAACCCCACGCACAGGAACAGAGAATGGCCCAGCGTAATGTCAGGGGTCTACGATTCCACGAGACGCCTGACAGCTCGTCTCCATTCAGGGAACCATCTGTAGGGCAATTTAGTGGCTCCAAAGTTTACGGTCCCACTGCGGTTAAGCTGTGTGACGCCGACAAGGCGGTGCGGAGACACTTTTAAGAGATTCGGTAAATTAGACGTAGTAGCTTTTGACACGCACACGGCCGGGGGTCTGCGCCAACCACGAACGGCCAAGGGGTTGATTTCAGCCCCCCCCCCCCACACACACACCTAAGATCTCAAAAACCACACAACGTAGCGACAAGCGAAAAATGGTGTTAGATAGCTCGAGATAAGTGCTATCGAAAGTACATCGGTCTTTTTATGTCCGGTCAATATTGAGGTCACCAGAGGTCATCAAAGGTCAGATGTTCTAGTTGTATTATTTTGCTCCAATTACCCCATATATCTCAGGAACAATGATAGCTAGGAACAAGCACAAACAAAAATGGAAAGCTCTTGAGAGAATACTAGACTCCAGATTGTCCTCATATTGTATCTCAGGTCAATAGTTTAGGCTTCAGAGGTCATCAGAGGTTAGTCAGTTTCTTAAGCAGTTTTTCGCAAAATAAACTGGACCGAATAAAGATAGGGCAATACTTTTGACGCCATCGTGTTTTTCTCGTCAAGGCACTTTGAAAAATATTCCTGCTGACCAGGTTAGGTCAACATATGAATTTGATATCAGATCGAGGTCAAGTGATGACCCAAGAAGTTATGTTACATATTGGTAGTCGTTTCTCGATGAGATAAATACATGAGTACCGGTTTCACTTAGGCATCTTCATTCTGTCGAAAGTTATTAACATCAAAGTGTTGGTGACCTCGGGTGACCTCGGTTGGCTCTGTAGGGGTCACTGAACAAAAAATACACCTAGGTCATCATGAATGACCTATTGATAACATGATCGATCCTGAAAGCATTTTGCAGCTACCATGCGTATCCTTGGAATAGGAAGCATTTGAATATTTCCCTTGACTGATAATGAGAGGTCAGAAATTGACCCGACCTTAAGGTACCGATTATGAAACTCCGAGCGTTAACAAATTTAGATATATGCCTTTAATAAAATACTGTAAGTTTGAAAACCGATAGGCTTAAAAAACTGTGGTGTAGGTATGACCGCAAGTTTTTGAGTGGGGTCACGACCTGGTCTGAGATGACTAAGGTAAAACACAAATCGGATATGTTTCAATTGATATCCAAATAGCTGTGCCAATTGTGACGGAGCTGCGCGTCACGATTTTCCCGCTATGCGTGGCAAACCGGAGGGGGCGGAAATCAACCCCCCGGCCGTGCGTGTGTTGATTGAGTCACTGCCTTATGCCTTTCGACCAACGTATCTATACTTGGTGTTGGCGGCGTTATTTTGAGTTTAAGTTATGTTATGCCAAATTTAAGTTCCAGCAAATATAAGGGGCACCATTGCTTACCAAAGTAAAATCCGATATAGTCTTTCCCTTTGCAAATCCCGACTGCTCCCTCCTGGTGGTCGCATTTCCTTAGCAAAAAACGAAATTGCTATGTAGAAAGTTTGCCGTGACAGACAAGCTACACATAATACCTATTTCGTAGTTCACTATATATGCAGTGAGCCAGTCGCTGGTAGGGGTGTGGCCATCGAGGGGGGGGGCTACTCTCCAGAATCTTTC
This sequence comes from Semibalanus balanoides, assembly GCA_014673585.1. Taxonomy (NCBI): domain Eukaryota; kingdom Metazoa; phylum Arthropoda; class Thecostraca; order Balanomorpha; family Balanidae; genus Semibalanus; species Semibalanus balanoides. The sequence continues at coordinate 192 of VOPJ01002942.1, read as the reverse complement.
TGGCCTCGTTTATGCCCTTCTCCCAGATTATTATTTTAACATTAGCCCTATAGGAGTGGGAGACCAAACTCCTGACTCCCCCTCCAAACACCTGGTCGATTACCGCATGTTGTATGTGATACCCTCAGATTGTGTGGTAACGCCCCTGGTCTCCCGTACCGTGAACCACCACTATTGGCTTCCTCAGGGGCG
>VOPJ01002941.1:0-11602 GCA_014673585.1 Semibalanus balanoides | reverse complement strand
CTGTGTCAGGTTTCACCGGCGGTTGACCGAGCTGTTGGATTACCAGTATGTGCGGCGCGATTCGAGAGCTGCATGTTAAGCATGTGAGACGACAGACGACAGCGCACCTACCCACTCAACTTTGCCATAAGCCTGCAAGACACGGCCAATGGAGTGTTTGGTATGCACGTGAGGGATCGCTTTACTATGCCAATGAAATATTATGTATTTATTTTCAATTGTATAGGAAAAAGTTCGTGTGCTTTTTACCTAGAATTCGCTTATTCGATACAAATGATTTCGTTTCGCCGCTCTATAACCAACGAAGCATGTTTGTTGCAATACGCAATTTGACCGAGAGGCAAAGTTGCATTGCTCCTTGGTCTCATGCCCGCATATAACGTAATGCATGACAAGTGTTTTGTCTGATGTTTGCGTAGCTTACAAGCGTACTGGCATCATCGTTCTTAAATACGTTTGGCCTGCACTGTAGGAGCACGACTTCTCTGAATGGGTGCGTGTTTGTGATTGGTTCATAACGTAACGCAGCTGCTCCCCCGCGACCTCTGGAGAGCCGACCGACTGCAGAGGACGCTGCGACGGTGGCTCCGTCGGCACCGACGCCGCCAGAGGCGCCACCGTCGTATCGGTGGCCCTCTGGCGCCGAGCGGGACCTGCGACGGGCCGCGCTACCGGCTGGCGAGGTAACGATCCACCAGGCAGATCCCGCACGGACGGAGTGCCGCAGTGGATGTCTAGCACTGATAATGACACAAAGCTAAATATATCCATATTGATGCAAGAGATGTTTGCTACTTTTGATGAGATACATGTGTGCTGGGATCAACAGAATCCAGAATCCATGCAAATAGCGTTGGTACAGCGCGAGTTCGTGTTGGCTGTCGTGGACTAGCAGCGATGCAGTTGTGAGGGCTTTGACAGTGACCATCTGCTCCGGAATACGGGTGTGGCAGAGCGCGACAGGAGTCACTCGCTCCGACTGTGGGATCGTGGGAGCCGGCCACTGTACTGGCACGCTCTCTGGCCCACCGTCCGTTCTGCCGGCCAGCGGCGCCTTTGTACGCTGAGCGCACCAGTGACGCTGCCGATTGGCGCGGCGACCGACGCGGCCGACAGATGCCGCGACGGGGACAGGTGCCGTGCGGCCGGCCGGCCCGCGATGGACGCATTCCACACATAGCTGCCGTCGTCAGTTGCTGGGATGAGACGGCACGTCTGCTGAGAGCGCCGACACGGCCGTGAACAATGCCGGGGCGATTCGAGCCGGCTTCTGCACGGTACCGCCGCTCCTGCCACAATGGCGCTTGGTGAGGAGTAATTGGCGCAGAGCGGCATTGTCTCTGGCGGCGGCGGCGGCGCGGGGTCGGGTCGCGCCCGCCGGCACCCCGCAGTGCATGTGAGCTCCTCACGAGCGGTGGGTAGGTGGCCTATTGTCGGCCGCCAGCTGCTAGCGCCGCTGCCGCCCTGACCCGCCGCCAGTGTCATGTTCCGGCCAGCGGGGTGTCCTGCCGTGCCGCCGGTCTCGGCAGTGTCGGCGTGTTCAGCAGCTGTTGCTCGTCGCTGTGCCGCCGATAACTGCTGATCGTTAGAGCGGGGGGGGCCCCCCCCCCGCCCCGTGGTCGTACAGAGCGCCCTCGTGTCCGCCCCCAGGAGTCGGAGTGGTCCTGATTGACTGCCCGGCTCGTGGGACCCCCGTGTGAACTTGCCCCCTTCTGTGTGGGAGCATCTCTGTCGACTTTGTTCGCTGACTTGAGGACCGTGTGCACAGAAGCATGGATCACCAGCCGAGGTGGCCAGCGGCCATGGTACTCGTTGCTGTTTCGGGCGGCGAAAGGACGAGGGCTCAATCAAGAGTCGCCTGGCGGGACAGTAGCCGCGAGACAGAGAGCGGACAGAGCTGAGGCGGGACTGGCGTCGCTAATTTCGTTACTTACAGCTGTCGAATCGCCGACCAACCAGTAGCGAGTGGTACATTTACACTTGTGGATACAGAGTAGCGAGTTGACTATAGCTGTTGACTTCAGAGTAGCGAGCTGCTACTACAGCTGCGATACAGAGTAGCGAGCTGGTACTACAGCTGTGATCCAGAGTAGTGAGCTCGGTATACAGCTCGAACAGAGAATGGCGAGCTGGTACTACGAGTGCTAATTACAGAGTAGCGAGGCGTGGTATAGCTGCGATACAGAGGTAGCGAGCTGGTTACTACAGCTCGAATTACAGATCAGTCAAGCGAGCTGTGGTATCTACAGGCTGCCTGTATACTCAGTAGTAGCGAGCTGGTACTACAGCTGTTGTTCCTAGATAGCGATCTTGGTACTTAACAGCTCCGGAATGACAGAGGTAGCGAGCTGGTACTACAGGCCTGTGATTACATGAGGTTAGGAAGGGAGCTGGGTACCACAGCTGGTGATCAGAGTAGTTTATGGTACTACAGCTCCCGATACCACGAGTCAGTCGGCAGCTGATACTACAGCCGCAATACAGACGTAGCCGGATGCTGTTTTATACAGCTGCGTTACATCAGGTTCAAGCTAGCGAGCTGGTACTACAGCTCCCGATACAGAGTAGGCGCGAGCTCGGTTCTTACAATGCTTGCGATTACAGAGAGCGAGCTTTGTGGCTTACTACATCTAGTGAATCCTTGGGCCAGGTAGGCAAGCTGGTACTCATGCAAGCTCCGTCAGCAGATAGTGAGCTTGGTACTAACCAAGCCCGATGACGAGAGCACAAGTAGCGTTAGCTGGTATTACAGTGTTGTCAAGATACAGCAGGTAGCTTTTGTGGTTGATACAGCGTTGTCGATACAGTGAGTAGCGAGGTGGTACTGGTCAGCTGGCATACAGAAAGTTAGCGAGCTTTGGTTGATAACTTACAGCTGCATACCTCATGAGTAGTCCGAGCTGGTACTACAGCTGACAGATTCAAGGCTTAGTAGGCTAGTTGGTTACTCACAGCTGCTAGCATACAAGTAGTAAGACTGAGAGTCTTCAGATAAATCTACAGCTCGTGCGATTACAGAGTAGCTAGTCTTTAGGGAGTGATTCCATACAGCGCGATTACAGAATTTAGCGAAGCTTTGGTACTGGCAGCTGCGATACCAGAGTAGCGAGCTTAGGTACTTCAGCATGTGCGATTACAGGGGAGTAGCGAGTTTGATACTTATAGCTGTGATTACAAGAGTATGCGACGCTGGTACTACCAAGCGTAGAGTTTGTTTACTCACAGGAGCGAGCTGTACGTACAGCTGCGAATACAGCAGTCAGCCGACGTGGGTACTATGGATACAGTAGCTAGCAAGAGCGTTTTGGTGTACATATCAGGCTTCATACAGGTAGCGAGCTGGTACTACAGGCTCGATAAGAGTAGCGAGTGATACTACAGCTGCGATACAGGAGAGTAGGTGAGACTTGGTGGTTCTACGAGGCTGCGATTACAGATAGCGAGCTGGGTAATGCGATACAGCTGCGATACGGCTTCATTGGAAGTAGCGCAGGAATGTCACTTCAGCTGCCGATACAGAGTAGCGTAGCTGGTACTGCCAGCCTGCCGAATCGTGCCAAGTCCGCGAGAGGCTGGTTTTATCATAGCAGCTGACAAGAGGGGTAGCCTAACGCTTGGTACTACTAGCTGCCGATACCAGAGGTCGCGCAGCTGGTTATTGCAGCTATGCGAGTACAGGGCTCAGCAGGATGTGCTTGGTTGTCAATCTCTACAGATGCGTGCATACAGAGTAGCGAGCTGCAAGTTCGCGACTTCCTACCTCATCCTGCTCTGTTGTCATTCCATGTACACAGAATATTATATCATATACCCTGCCTGCACTTGTGATTCATGGCTGGCCCTACACGATCCAAAATTTGACGTTCGCTGTGTTCCGCATTCCGCAGCCAGGGGTGACTGCGTGACAGGAAGGGTGTTTGCGCACCACATGGGTCGGCTTTTGTCACGTGCTGACCCGTACTGTACTCCTTTCTAACGGAGTCGATCCCTGCAGTGTTTAGGGTTAACGAGCATTCCTAAGGAACGGGCGATCCCTGAGGAACGGGCGATCCCTGAGGTACGGGCGATCTCTGAGGAACGGGCGATCCCTGCGGTACGGGCGATTCCCGCATTACGAGCGATCCCTGAGGTACGGGCGATCCCTAAGGAACGGGCGATCCCTGAGGAACGGGCGATCCCTGAGGTACGGGCGATCTCTGAGGAACGGAGCGATCCCTGCTAGGTCGGTGCGATCTCCCTCGCGGTACGACGGCGGTCCCTGAGGTACGGTGCGATCCCTGCGGTTACCGGGGCGATCCCTGACGGTACGTGGTTGATACCTGATGTTTGGTACGACGTGGATATTCCCCTGCAGCATTCCAGTCGATCCCTTAGCGCGGTGCGGGGCCTGGGCTGATCCCTGTGGTACGGGCGATCCTTGCGGTACGAGCGATCCCTGCTCTCGTTCACCAGTACAGTTCAATAACTACCAACCCGCTGACGCTTGTCGTTTTGACCGCCTGCTGATTTCTGAACATGGTGCGATTATGCATCATTGTGACTACCATATGCCTGCCTGTGACTGAATTGAGTTGTCGTAACATGATACTTGAGGGCTCTGAGAAAGATCGGCATTAATGCCTGACCGAAAGTGTGTATGCGCCTGGTGAAGGCTGCTTGAATTGCTGATGCGTGTATATCCTAGTTTTTTACCCGATTTTACTTGAACGCAGCCCGGCCGCTCGTCGTATATGTTCGATGTGCACCCCTCATTCCGCCCTCTTGTCATAATGGGTAGCCCGGCGAGCCTTCCTCTAGTGTAATCCGGTCCAGGCCGGACCATGATTCCTAGAAGCTCAACACAAACATGACTCAATTTATGGTGAGTCCGCCGCATAATGACAACCGATCAGTTGTCGGGTGCAGTTACAGTTGGTTCACCTCAGTCGGTGCCCCGTTAATCCATAATATAGCCATGAGATGGTAGGCTGAGGCCCGTCGCCTCCGTTTTTGTGGACGTCTTGGCAGAGGACGCAGGCGGGACACATCTCGAGAACGTCGGCCCCAGGGGACGGCAGGCAGGTTCTTTCTTTCGAGCTCGAGGGGTCCGTGTCCTGCGCCTCGGGCCTTCGGCCCCGGCAAGCAGGGCTCCATGTGTTTTGGTCTCTCGAAACAAATTTGAAGTAAAAGCGAATTTGGTCGGATGCGAGAGGTCCGACTGGTTCAAAAGATAAGGAGACTTTCTCTCGGGCGAGCGGAAAACCCCACGGGATCTCGGAAACTGGCCACGGCTGGTTTCCCTACCCTACCTCCACTCTACGAGAAAGTTGCCGGACTGTCCGCCCAGCGGGTGGCGCCTCGGGGAAACCACGGCACGGCGACGCGTCACCTCATCACATCACAGGAGGTGCTGACTGTTCCCGGGGTGGCCGCCTCGTGGAACCACGGTCGTGCAAAGGCAGTCACGTCTGGGGGCAAAACTGTCCACCTCATCTACATCGACCCAGCACGGCTGCCTGGAATGTCGGCTTGTCGCGCTCGGGGGAAAACCACCGGGTCACCGGGCGACGCGTCAACCTCATGGCACATCACAGGAGGGTGTGAGACTGTCGCGCGGTGTCGCCTTCGGGGAACCACGTTCGTGGCATCGGGCATAACGACGTCACCCACCTCATTTCACTCTTCACGAGATGGCTCTTAGTTTGATGTAAATCAGAGTCCAGTTTCTGGACGTCGGATTAAACAGTCTGGTTAGTGGTTGCTGATTCATTTTTTTGTGACGATTCAATCATGATTCGTTTTGAAATCTGAATGATTAAATCACCGTTCGTTTCACGAATAAATATTTAGATTTGTTCTTTTCCAATTGAAAGAATTAAAACAATTTTTGTAATCGACTCACGTTTAATTCAGCTTTGTAATATATGTAGTAAATTTATATAAAATGAATACAAATGGAAACATACATATCGATGTATATGATCATAAAAACATTGTTACAGCATTACCATTTCATTATGATAAATGAAGCCACTGGGGCTGCATGTATTTGCACAAGTTACCAGTGTACTTGAATATTTATGAAACGTTAAATATTTTAACTAAATCAACCTTGATTTGTTGCGGGTTTTGATTCAGTTACGATTCATGAATACAAAGATCTGGTGATGAATCTTTTTTGTATTCAATGAATTTCGATTGATCGATTTCAATAGATTAGATCAGTATCGAATCAATAACCAGCCTGCGTCCGAAAATAGACCGATTCCGGTTTGAACTGCGGTCGGTCAGCCACAGTGTCATGAATTTCACAAATATAAGTGGAAAGTCATACCCAAATGAACTTTGTTATCACGTCACTTGCCATCGAAACGACGTCACTAGCGATCGTGCTAAACCATGTGAACTATGAAGCAAATTAAAGTACCATTCAAAAAAATAATCCTGTGAAAAACGTCTAAATAATTTATATTGTCCACTTTCCAGTTTAGGAGCTTTCCAACCATCTGAGCTACTTTTAATTGCAACAGCTGGTAGGAGGGATCATTTGCTGCATGGAAATCCTCGGAACTTGCATTGAAATAACGTAACTGTATCTAAAAAACGATAAACTATTAAGGAACAGCTATTACAGCAAACTGACTGCACGAAGCATCGATTGTTGGGTTATTATGATACACAGTGTAATTTCAATATCCACCTCATTCTGGAATAGTGACATCCTCTCAGCCCTCTCAGCATTCGTCACACTCTTGCAAGAAACAATTTCATGACACTGGTCAGCCACAGATATTTTGGAAAAATCACGGTCAGGACATACAGATCACAATTTACACATTTGCATACCTTACAGGTTGTTACACCTTACAGGCAGTTTGATCCATTTTTCACTTTGTGTCCATAAATTGTTAGTTTGCTAGTGTGCGCAAATCACTTGAAATGAACAATAATATCCTTCAGATAAATTTAAAACTATTTAGTCAGAAAAGTTATATAGACTGGAAAACTTTGGAATATCTTATGAAAGGGTATTGTAATAGGGCAGCAACGTATGAGCATTTTGAGTTTGCACTCATCTGTCTCATCATTTCACAGTTAGGGTACAGAATAGATACAGCGGACAATTTTTGACTATTTTGGGGGTCTCGGACTCATTGGACGCTTGTCGGTCAACATTGTCATCTTAGATCGGACTTTTGATCGGACTTTGAATTGGATTTTGGATCGGACATGATAGGGAAAATGTCCGAATCTTCACCACTACAGCGTACCTACTAATGATGTCGTTCTCTTACCGAAAAGTGTCCAAGAAGTGTCCAAGAATAGTGTAATCCTAACTGACCGTTTACCAAATCGGTCACATTTTTTTCGATTTGATTAAATCGGTCACATTTTTTTCGGCTACCAAAATTTCGGTTTTCACAACACAAATGTGACCGATTTGGGAAACGGTCGACTAGGCTGATAAATGCTTGGACGCTTCTTGGACACTCACCTGCCGGCTGGCGCCGATCGCAGGCTTACTGAAGGCGGGTCGGCAGCGATCGATCACGGCTTTGCGGAGGCGGAGATCCCCCATTGTGTTGTGTTGTGTGAGGCTGGAAACCCTGCTGTCTCTACGCGTCTGCTGTGTCCTTTGGCCATGCATAGTTACATCACCGTTTTGTTTTGTTTGGACGACACTGTTTCGAGATAACCGCGGGGGCACTCCACCTCTGAGACAAAGGTCTGGCGCCTCCTCGCTGCACCCCATTCCCTGTGGTGTCGGCGGCTCGGTTGGCTCCGGTTAGCAGACCCGGCTTAACGCGGCCACGACCCCGATGGCCGCAGCCGTTCAATAGCCAGATCGTGATCCACGGAGTCGGCCACGCCAGCTGGACTCAGGCGTCGGGCGCTGCCGTCGGCTCAGCGGCGATCGACGCGCCGCCGCGGCGGTTGTGGCGTCCCGTCGTGGCCGACGCAGTAGCGGCGGCGGTGGTGTCGGCAGTCGGCCGGGGCGGGCGGCGGGAGGGGTCTCATCAGACGCAGGTGGTGACGAGTGACGTAGTGGCGGCGGGACCGGCGTGCTCAGCTGACTGCTGACCGTGCACAGTGCGCAGGGTGCTATGGACGGCAGTGGACAGGAGACTGGAGACTGACGTGTTGGAGTTGTCAGCTCGGGTCGTCTGTGACTCGCCGCCCGGCTGTCTTACGGTATCGGAGCTCGCGGTCCGACCTGACTGCGGCTGTACTGGGCGGCGTTACCGGCGTGATCTGCTGCTCTGCTCTGGTGTACCTGCTCTGCCGGCTGGCCTGTCGTCCGCTCGGCTCGGAGCCGGCTGACACACGCGTGCCACCATGGTGCTGACACCGGCCCAGAAGCGGCAGCGGCACTCGTGGTGCGCCGAGTGGATGTCCTCCCTGCGGCCGGCCGCCGCCTGTCCGCCTGCCGCCGAGCTCGCCTGCCGCGCCTGCTCCTCCGCCTGCCGCCTGTCCGCCTGCCTCGCCGTGCCCGAGTCGGCCGGTGGCACCACCTCCAACAACAACGGGCCGCTGCCGTCCGCGGTGCCGGCCGGACACGACTGCAGGTCTGCTGAGGAGCCGTGCTGCCGGCGCCGGCTGCTCGGTGGGCGTACCGTGGACGCTGATGGCTATGTGACGGTGGACACGTGTCGCGCGCCGATCGCCGCGCCCGAGGACCTGGAGGAGGACAGCAGCGTGTGGCGCAGGATCAGGAGGCTGACGCCGACCCGCTCGCTGTCGCGGAGCAGCGCCAGGAGGAGCTGGTGGGGCGTTGACGAGGCGGAGGCGGAGGTGGAGTTGAGACGCGAGCTGGCCAGGTGTGCCGATCAGGTACGGGTCACAGGGACGGGATGGGAGGGACGGGCTCGTCTGCCAGCTCATCTCCGGAGGATGGGGAACGGGACTGGATAAACATGCTGTCCGTATCGAGTGTAATGCCAGGCTGACTCAGTTCCGATATAGAACAATGGCTGATTTTGGCAGGCTGTCGTTGGCGACTAACCCACAATATGCTAAACTGAGTCGGAATACGCTCCAAATGAAGCCCTTTGTTTGTTGATTAGGGTTTTAGGGCGCAACAGCTACTTGGTTATTTTGCGCCCATCCAAATGAAGCCCTGCTTGTGGTTGAATCCCTATTCCCTATGGACGGTAAATCAGGCCGCTAACTGCGATGGGGTCGGACAGCTTGTTTCCTCAGCACGGCAACCTGTTATCGCTCGTCGGCGCCGTAGTTTACGCCAGTCTACGCGTGGATTTACGCCTCCTGACATCAGTTTACGTCGATTTGCGTAATGGTTTACGTTCGGCCGCTGACTGCCGTTCGGGAGGCGCGGGCTCCCCTGTCGCCCCGGCGCCGGCACTAACTTCATCCCGCTCGGCCCATTTAGCCACAATGCGCCGGGCCTGCCGCCCCTGCCGTCCCTCGCGACTGGACCTCCTCTCCATTGTCCTCAGTGCCGGCGGCCGTGTCACCGGCTCGTTACCCAGCCGTTACCGGCTACCCTCCCTGTCAGCTGCCTGGCCCACTTCTGCTGCCGCTCCTGTAACCAGGCCGGCCCGGAGTGCTGACCAGATGACCTGCCCGCCTGGTACCTGTGGCCGGGGCTCGGCCTGGTGTGGCGCCGCCCCTGTTAACCAGGTCGGCCCGGAGTGCTGACCAGATGACCTGCCCGCCTGGTACCTGTGGCCGGGTCTCGGCCTGGTGTGCCGCCGCCCCTGTTAACCAGGCGGGCCCGGAGTGCTGACCAGATGACCTGCCCGCCTGGTTCCTGTGGCCGGGTCTCGACCTGGTGTGCCGCCGCTCCTGTTAACCAGGCCGGCCCGGAGTGCTGACCAGATGACCTGCCCGCCTCTACGGAACAGCCGGTAGACAATCACCGTGAAGTAACCTGTGCCGGGCTCGGGTTTTTTGGTGTGCGCGGCCGCCCCTCGTTAAACCATGCCGGCCCCGGAGTTAGCTGACCAGATGACCTACCTTGCCTGGGTACCTGTGGCCGGGTTTCTTCGGTCTGGTGTGGCGCCGCTCCTGTTAACCAGGGTCCCGGAGTGCTGCACCAGATGACCTGCCGCCTGGCACCTGTGGCCGGGTCTCGGTCTGGTGTGGCGCCGCCCCTGTTAACCAGGCGGGCCCGGAGTGCTGACCCTGGTACCTGTGTGATATGTCCGGGTCTCGGTCTGGTGTGGCGCCGCCCCTGTTAACCAGGCGGGCCCGGAGTGCTGACCAGATGACCTGCCCGCCTGGTACCTGTGGCCGGGTCTCGGTCTGGTGTGGCGCCGCTCCTGTTAACCAGGCGGGCCCGGAGTGCTGACCAGATGACCTGCCCGCCTGGCACCTGTGGCCGGGGCTCGTCTGGTGTGCCGCCGCTCCTTGTAACCAGGCGGCCACGCGAGTGCTGAACCAGGACTAGACCCTGCCCACCTGTGGCGGGTCTCGGCCTGGTGTTTTGCCGCCGCCCCCCCGAAGTTATCCAGGCACCGTCCGCAAGCGGGAAGCAACAAAAGCCAGTTGTAGCGTGGATATTGACTGTTGCTGTCACGTCATCCCTCGGTTACCATGGCTGCCGTGGCGTCTTTTCTCGTCGCCATGACCACCGGATTATGTCTCTGTGGCTATACTCTCCGTGCGGTCTTCTCCAGTTGTGATTGTGGCTGTGGCTGCGGCTACTGGCTGTGGCTGGTGATCGTGGCTGTTGGCCTGGGTCGGCTCTCAGAGTCGTCTGGCCGTGGCTGCTGGCTGGGTCGGCTCTCAGAGTCGTCTGGCCGTGGCTGCTGGCTGGGTCAGTTGGTCGGCTCTCAGAGTCGTCTGGCCGTGGCTGCTGGCTGGTTCGGTTGGTCGGCTCTCAGAGTCGTCTGGCCGTGGCTGCTGGCTGGTTCGGTTGGTCGGCTCTCAGAGTCGTCTGGCCGTGGTTGGGTCAGTTGGTCGGCTCTCAGAGTCGTCTGGCCGTGGCTGCTGGCTGGGTCGGAGGGGGGTCGGTCGGCTCTCAGCGTCGATCGATACGTAGCGGTCCTGCCCGGCCGGTGGAGGACGTCCGCCGCAGGTGTGTGTGGGGTGTGTAATGGCTGACCGGGTGTGCACCTGGCTGGGGCCTGGGAGGGTCCTGCCGGGTGGACCTCCCCGCACATGTGGGTCGACCGGTGGTGGTGTGAACCGGATGGTGAACACAGGCAGTGGAGAGGCAGTCATGTGTGGACGGTCAGGGATTTGGCTATATGACGGTCAAAGCTCGGCCAGGGTTGGGGACTAATTATTAATAACTAATGATACGAGTGTATAGCTAGCGATATCGACGTCAGCGTGGATGCCACGTGTCGAGAAGGACAGCGCTGTGGTGGTCCAGTGATGTGGTGATGCAGCTCTGCGGTGGTGCAGTGCTGTGTTGATGCAGCGCTGCCCGTCACCTGTCCTCTGTATCGGTGTCGCTGCCGGCTTCCGGCGCCACAGTCTAGTCGGTCTCGTCCTGCCACACTGGCCGTCAGACTCGGGTAGTGGCCGGCCGGCCGGTCCGTCAGTTCAGCAGGCGGTGCGGCGCGCCCCGTGCCGTGTCGAGTGAACGGAAACGGCCGTCTGTGACCCGCCGGTCGAATGGCGCCGTGCTGGCCGGCCTGGCCCGGCCTGGCGA
>VOPJ01002940.1:0-11613 GCA_014673585.1 Semibalanus balanoides | reverse complement strand
CATCCTATAACCTGTGTTGATTCCTATGGTGCTTATAATGATGTTTACATGCCTGCACCTTGAATACGGAGGCGAACATTACCAGCATAAATCTACCTAATGGTCCTGATTGTGTCAAAATGTTCGCTTCGTTGGTTGGATTCGCATCACATATGCCGGCTTCGCTTACTAGTTATATTACATAAATTGCATTGCATTTTATGTATTCATGCATATCGCCAACGGGCTGAAACAACCACTAACAGGTGAAGTCAGGTAAGATGAAAGGTAGAAATAAAAGAAGGGGAGAGTGCCCGCCAGCGAACACCTCTTTGGAAAAATCAGTGTAGTGGCTTTGTGTTTTATCACGGAGATCTGAAACTTCGTCTAGAAATTACGTACTTTAATGCAAAGGCATAGCCATAAGCAAACTAATTTAACTCAATCAAAAAAATGAGTTATAAACAAATTCCATTTTTTGGGACTTAACTGTTTACTGGTGGGCATGGGTATCCATCAGTGGACAGGGGAGGTACCACTGGCGAATCCAGGGTGGCCACTGGGCAACCAGGCCATGCTCCCCATCCTGATACCCTCGAAGGGGGCCAACATGTATTTTGCCCCCCCTCCTAAACGTCAACAAGTGATTGTAAAAATTGCCTTTGCAGCAGTCAAAATCCAACTATTTACAGTGAAAAACTAACAAATTCGCGACGCTTCGCGGCGCATCACATAAGTTTTGTTATTGCTTTTACAAATTTGGAAAATGGGAAAATAAAATACATTAAGTGTCTGGCAGAGGCTTTCCTTGCAGTTATTGCTTGCCCCAGGGCCTACTCCCTTCATAAAAACGTTTAGGATGTTAGCTAGTCTGCCGAGCTCCGAAAAAGACGACGCAAACGCGAAGACGCAAACATCGGCACCCGGAAGCTGCTCCAGTGGTGTCCAACTTGCTTCACCGAAGAGCTAATTAATAGTGGGGACCAGGTCAGGATTATTTCCCCGAGCCATCTCCCCCAAGCTTTTCTCCAGATACACAGGGAATCATTATGCGCGTAAAAATTGTACTGCCTCTTGCGCCTTTTAAAAACATTTTATTATCACTGTTACCAGCACTGCATGGATCCAGGGGGGCCATTTTTTTTTTTTTTATTTAGTTCCGCACCAATAACACAATGTGACGCATTGATGAGAATGCATATCCCAGGGCATAAAGTCTAAAAAATTTGCGCGCTCCGCGGCGCCAAATTGATTTAACGAGTTCCCGGTCTTGTACTAAAATACTTCCAAGTTGGGTTAATAGCTGATTCAAAAATTTGTTGTCACTCGTTCAAAATTGATTATTCAATTTGCTAATACCTGCCGAGCTCACTAAAGTTGGTATGGGCCTTTCATTGCCAATAACATGTATACGAAGACACACCACCGTTCTTCATGATATTCTGCCGTCTTATCAGCAAACCCGTAAATATTTCGCGACGCTTCGCGAACGCTAATAAAAAAATACTTTACTATATTACATAATCAATTCCATATTAAGTTGTCTGCAAAAACGTCCTTTTCGTCAATTTCAGCCGACCCCACCTTAACAAATTATCGGCGACAAACCTTCTGCGAGTTGGTTTGAGATCAAACTGTTATCTACTACTTATGTTGTGTTTTTCTTCGTAGTCCATACCAGGGTGTAACATACAATTATCTGCTCGTTGACATCTAATTTTTGCGCGCAGTTTTTCCGCTCGCTATTCTCGTCCCTGTGTGTGAGCGTAGGAGCGGGATATTTGCTGGGATGAATCCGTTACTTGCGCTTTCTTGGCCTACACGCCCGGGCGACTACCTTTGGGCGGTGACTGAGCCTCTCAGTAACGGCACGGTACCGCATGTAGTCCACTTCTTTCAAGTTTTCTCAGGGCCCAACAAGTGAGAATAACGTACTAGTATGCTCGCTTCTTTCCGCAGAAGACTCAGAAGAAAGTCCAGATACGATCGTCCGCGTCGGCAGTGGTAACATCAACCAGCAAGAAACACAACCTCACAACCAATTGCAAGACACATACCAGGGTGTGTACTCCTACACAGAGGTTAATTTTTGAAAATTTACTCATGCAGGCGTGGCTGATAAGTGAGATATGTTCAATAGGATCGTACACACATGACAGAACAACTGCGTGTGTGTCAGTGTTCGAACGCACCATCGATCGTGTGTATACAAAATGCCCAACTTTCAGGGGGGCCGGGCACCCCACCCACACAAAGGAAACTCCTACCTTGCTGTGCGTATTTATCCAATAAACCTGCGTCGTGTGTCAAGCTCGCCCACCAGTGAGGTCTCATGACCTTACCAACTCCACCCCGGCTGGGTGTGTAGTTTTGCAGCACCTGCGTCGTGAGAGTACCGACTAAACCACCAGCTGAATGTCTCCATGCGTACGCTTCCAACTTTTTCACCCTGCTGGTGTGTAGTTGCAGCATCCTGCGTAAGTGAGTCGCATACACCGACACATGACGTTCTCCCATCGCACCCGTCCGATAACATCCCCTGATGAGTGGCTCTGCGAGCGGCCGTTCCGCTTTGTCCCAGTGCCAGCCGGCCGGCGGGCGGAGCCAGCTGAGCCGGCGGCAGCGCCGCGGCACTCAGTAGAGCCGCGAACTTGGCGAAGGCAGTGCTGCGTTTGTGCGTGCGCGTCAGTCTTCAAGTTACCGTTTGGTTGCGAAAGGCCTTGTCATCTGTGCGTTGTGTGGGATGCGAGTAAAAGTACCCATTATTGAGTGAGCTGTGAGTCTGTATGTGTCGAGTCGTGCGTTCTTTGAATCTTGAAATGCAAAGTAGTTGTGAATTGTTATCGTAGAAACCATCTATATGTACTCGAATCACGCGTCTATAGGTTTTATGCCTCCCGCACAACCAAGTAATTAACGAATCACAGTACAGGAGCTGCAACTAGATGTGGAAGAAACGAAGCTTCTATAAAATCTCATATTCGCATATACTTTGCTGACTGTGAACATAGTAACTATGATTATGTATGCAGATGTACTTGGCCTTGATGATCATTATTATGATTTGTGATGTTCGATGTTGATGCATTGATCTGTTTACTCACTATAATGCAATTTGGGTATATCCTAAGGTACTAAAGGTTTGCATGTTATCTGTTACCTTTTATTTAGTTTGCCTGCCCAGATCTAGGAAGTAGATCGGCGCGAGGGTGGCGTAGTATGAGTCAAGTTTTAAAGCAACTATGCTCAGATCGGCATCTATCCTTTGCGAGTTCTGACATCCTCGACACACTGCAACGAAACAGTGGTGAGCGATATACGATCTCTCCTAAGATGGATGGATGAACTTCCGAAATACACACCTGGCTGATAAGTCATTAGTATTTATACCCTCACTGAGTATTGCGTATACAAACTCGACACACACGCAGCGGTTTCGATCGTGGTGTGTCGTCGACATTTTCGCAGTGGTGGAACGAACTTTCGTTAATACGTCCGGCTGATAAATCATTTGAAAGCCCCCGCAAAATGAAGTAATTTGGCGACAAACTCGACACTCACACGCAGCGGTGGACGTTAAACCTTTCCTAGTGGTGGACGAACTTCCGCAATACTGCCCCGGCTTTGAATAGCTCCATATACGAAACCCCCGCTGAGTAATTGCGACACTCCGACACACCATGACAGTGGTTATCACGGGTGTATCCCGTTATGATTTATACTCCCATGCAGCGGTGATCACGAATGTTGCAGTAAACCTCTCTAGTGACAATAAAAACACCTTCCAGTCGACGTATTTTAGGTTGTGTGAGAATCACACGGGCTAGGGGTGTTGACACATGGCGCGGGTGTTGATTTTGTTGTGAGTGAAGGAAGTCAGCTGCAGGTCTGGCTGAAACGTGACAAGCTGGGGCTTGGCCTGCAGACCCAGCCCGGAAGAGGCCACAAGACCGCTTTCCACCCAGTGGCCAAGAGAGTCATCATGATGGCGGCGGAGAAACATCCCCAATCGACTCGGAAACTGGCCCGAGAGCTCACCCAGGCAGCCTACATGACCTCCCACATAATGGTCTACCACCACCTGCGCAACAACCTGGGCATGCAGACATTACAACTGAAGCGGACGCCTTTCGATACGAGCGGAAAACATGATGTCCGGATAATTTTGTTACACTCTGTATATGCTACGGAGTATCACGTTTTTGTCTTTAAAAATATATTTTTTTCAGCTCAGATACCACCAAAATGAGGTGACCGGCCCAAATCAGGAAATAAAAAAATGGTGTTACCTTTGGCCAAAAAAGAACCCCCCACAAAAAAACGATGGCTGGATCCGCCAGTGGGAGGTACCACCAGTTAACAGGAGGAAACTCAACCAGTGAATAGGGGACTTTCACCATGAATAGGTGTCCGTTTTTTGCTGATGCTTACTTGATGCTTGTCGACAATCCATTGACACTTGACTGTCTCTGTGGCACTTGACAATAATAAAACAACAATTCTTACAAATATATTTCAAGTTCGGGAAATGTTATCTACCAAAATGTCTTCACACACGTCCAATAATTTCAGACGTCCAGTAACATAAAAATAACGTTGACCTAGTAACCTAAAATTAACCTTATTCTGGCAAATATTGTCTTGGAAACGTTCCAGCACAGCACAAAGCACTCAGCATTGAATGCTGTAATGGGAGAGGATCCTCAAAGAACGCGAAGATTTCCTTGGTCCTGGCCGTGGAGCCCTTTGTGGAGTGGATAACAAATATATCTCCTCCATTCACAGTCGAAAAGTTTAGCATTCCGGAAAGAAGAACCGCCAGTGAACAGGTGCTCACTGGTGGGCGCCCAACCCTGTTCACTGGTGGGCATTCAACATATTTGGTAAAAATCACATTTGAGGGGGATAAATTAAATGGCTGCTGCAAACTATGACACTCACATCATACAATGGACATCGCAAAAGTGTCACTAAAGTTAATTTCACTAAATATACAAATATAACGTTTCTGGAAAGCAAAAAACACTAATCGAAAATCAAATGAAAAACGCAACAATTAACTGTTTGCATTCTGACAGAATCAAACGAGAGCAACCATTTCTGCTAAGAACTTTAAACATCATCGCTTTGTGTCAGCTACCACCAACGACATCGATTAAGTTATCACATTACTTATATAGGCAAGACACTGTAGGCACCATGTTTGCTGGCGGACACTCTCCCCTATATATAAAAAGTATGTACACATCAAATAAAGATATATTCGTAGATTTAAATATGCATTTTTTTATCAATTTAGTCCGAATGTTTTGTATGGATGGCTTTCCGAGGTCAGGACCCGCTCTAAGCAGAGCCTGTTGCGCTGGTCCTGACCTCACCACCCGATTCGCGCAAATTCCTGTTTGCCGCAGAATTTAGAGACGAAAGTTTACGTGCCCGACATTCCTGGGAACACGGTCGCCCCGCTCGCTGACTTCACTGGCCTTGAGAGCGACCCGCTACCACCGGCCGCAGGCCATCCCAGTCAGGAGCAAATAGCGAGCGCCGAAGCGACTCGAACCCAGGCTGCCACTACTGATTTAGGTCAGAAGACCAGCGCTCTCCCACTGAGCTACAGAGGCGGACGATACAAACAAAATACAAATACATAATAAACGGTGAACAATACGATACCAGTAAGACGCCTTAACCAGCGCGGCGTAGGGGTCTCCAGCCGAACGTAGGGGGTAAATTTTACCCCCCTCGTATCTTCCGAACCAATAACCGCAGCGAGACGCACAAGGCGGTGATCGAAAGCTCTCAATGAAACAAATCGAATGCATACCCGAAATTTTATAAGTTAGGTCAAATGTCAGGTCATTATGGAAAATTCGAGATAATTGAGTTAATGCTTATTACTTTCAATTATAATCCCTTTTGATTAAGACTATTCAATGGCACATTAAAGCTCTCAAAGTGAATACATCTCCTGCAATAAGTAAAAGTTAATTTGCATGCAAAGGTCAAGGTTCAAGATCAAAAGGTCACAAAAGGTCACTGTCACGAAAGAGGGTCAACGAAAGTCTTGTGACACAGTTTATGGGTTATTTGTATGTAAAAATCTGATAGCAAAAGCTATTTTTACAAACTTGACCCATAAAAGGTCAAGAACAGGCTTTCATCTATAATGGTCAAAACTGTAAACGACTATATGGATAAATTAATGCATTGTTTCTAGGTCAGTTTGTGTCTCATAAGTACAACAATGACATTTATATATTGTATCAGGTCAAAAATTAAAAAAAAAGTTATTTTTGAAAAAGACGTTCATTACCTTATTCACTGAAGAGCAATCAGTCACTGAAAAATTGAAGAAATTACTTTGAAATTTGGTTTGGGGTATTTCTTACACTTGGTTCTTTTATATATATTGTTTAACAATATGATATCCGCAGCGGAGGAGAGGAGATATTTGTCGCGCTGATCACAGTATTTATGAAAATGCGGATCGATAGAGGTGATAGACCTAAAAAGTGGGCTTTGGTTTGAATCTTGATGTCGGATTACGTGTTCTTATGTGCGAAAGAATAAATGTTGACTGATTTGCAATAGATGTTAACTTTGATGGTGCAACATGGGTGTCAGAAGTGGGATTCAAAGGAATACTGTTAAGCCTTAAACAGAATGTGATTAGATCGTAACAATTACAGTACAGTAAGGCCTTTAGGGCCAAAACCAGAGTTAGGAGATGCTGCCCTCGGCATTAGAATCCATAAATTGAATTGGAACGCTTCTTTCCCCACTGTTCGGGTCGTTGCAGCTGACACGCTTGAACTTCATTTAAGTCCTAGGCTCGATCTCCACTGGGCACACCTGCCAGCACCACCATTTCATGTCAATGACTGATGTAAGACACAGACATGGAGCTTATAAGCCAGAGTCCTACAGGCATGTGGCCTTTAATATTCTCGTACAATATATGATAGATATGATATGACGTATGATAGTAATGAATGCAAAATAACGTAACTGGCCTACGTTGCTTTCGAGCTCGAGAGATAGTTATTAAAAACCCAGGCAAACACATAGAGTTCCAAGTTATGTCTACCGACGAGTATAAGCTTACGACCACGCGTGCAAAGACTCGACAGCAAAGATGCAAGTTCTGATTGATGTTCAAACATCAAGAAAATGCAATTAGTGGTTAATGTCCAGATGACAGATGGGCAGAACAAGTAACGCTGCAGATAATGTGGCCATTAGACGACATCGGATGTATGAGCGACGCTAGTGGTGAGTCACCAGCTTCCGTTATCGAAGAAAGTGAGGGAAAAGGTGGCTTGGACGGATTTCCTGAAGAAGCACTAGACGTGGCGCCGCCTGAGGCTGGGAGCCACGAGCAGAACATGCTGCAGACTATAGTTGGGTTTATTGAACCACTCGGGGAGAAAATGGACTTAGTTCGGCAAGAGGTCTCAGACATGAAAGCAGCCATGAGAGTGGAATTTCAGGAAGAAGTACAGAAGATCCAGGATCAAATTAAGGCTAGCAAAATGACAGAATGGACAGATTTTGATCAGCTGTTTCTCAACAGAAAAACCTAAAACGTGGGAACCGGTGACTTACGGAATAGTCAGTCGAAGCTCCGCCGTTCGGTTGCCGATGGAAACGCCTGCACCTGGTTGACGGTTTCATGGACAAGTCAGACCACCTCAGAAGGTACCCAGGTATGACGAGAGTGCTGTCTGGGAAGCAATACTGGCCCAGTTTACATCTATCGCAAGGGAAACAACTGGTCGAGGAGGAAAAGGCTTTCTTCTTGAAGCACCAGTCTCGACGGAAAGGCGTTAACGGTGCTAGCTAATATGGCGGCGCCGGACAGAAGAAGTTTCTCTAAGCTAGTGGCTGCTCTGGAGAGCCGTTTCGGTGCACGCCATCAGCAGCAGCAGAGCCGAATGCTTCTCAGCACTAAGAAGAAGCAGGACGAGCCACTACAAGAGTTTGTGGAGAATCTGAAGCGCCGTGTTATGCTGGCATACCCAAACGCTAGCAGTGACATACAAGACGCCCTGGCACTTGCACCACCTAACCACTGCGGTAGAGCAACCAGTACGGTCGGAAATCCTCAGGCAGAAACCACAAAACCTGGCAGGAAGCGCTGGAAGTAGTGGCAACAGAGGAGGCGATTAGCAGCTGCTGCAGTAGACCCAGCAAAACAGCTACAGTCGCACCAGTCCGAACCATTAGAGAAGACGCAACAAGTCTCCCGGAACTAGAAAATACAGGCGCTTCTGAGTCAGAAATGAATCAACTTGCCGGTGTAGTGAGTGAAGTTAAAGGAGTCCTGCAGCTACTAAAACATCATCTTCCACAAACAGACAGTCGAGGTAGTCTAAAGTCGTACAGGTTCAGCGGATTCCTGCTCGGTATGCCAAAAGCTAAGGTCATATGAAGCGTGACTGACCGCAAGTGGCAGTCTCGGATATGCAAAAAGGAGTACGCTCAAGTTCAGTTCGGAGCAGGAGCGTACGGGAAAACTAAGACCTAGCCGAGTTTGATTGGGCGGAACTCGGTCTTATTAACGACAAAGCTCAGCCCTCGTACATTTACCAATGCATGCAGTCAATGGCCCAATGGAAGAGGTTATTTCGTTGGATGGAAAAATAGACGGGAGGGGTACCTGTGCACCTGATAATTGAACAGTGCGCAGCTGGTATCGGTGATAAGTCCTGATATTTGTTCCAAGATCAGCAGAGCCACAGGTAAACGTGTAAATCCCACAGAGTGGCAAGTAAAGTCAGCATCTGGCGATAAAATGACGGTGCAGGGTCAGCTACAAGTGCAGCTGGCGACTGCGCAGCACGAATGGCCCCTCACAACGCTTGTGGTGAATGTAAAAGAAGACGGAATCCTTGGAATGGATTTTTTGGGCGAGGCAATCATTGACTGCAAGATGAAGTCGTTGAAACTGGAAGACAAAACTGTGCCACTAATCGGGAAGACAGCCGCTGACTCCAGTAAGGCCTGCTATAAGATTTATATAGATAAGGCTTTGGAGCTGCCAGAGCATAGTGAAGCGTTCGTGACAGCAAAAATCATTTGTGACGTGAGCACGTCAGGACCAATGCTGGTAGGACAAAACAATCCCAATGACAGCTTCATTGTTGAAGACTCTGTAGTAGATCTAGCCGGTGATTGTGATAGAACGGTGACGCTGAAGCTGCTCAATTTGCGGGATCTTCCGTTGAAATTGAAGAAGGGGACACAAGTGGCCCGATGCGAGGAATCACTTGATCCTGAAATTGAAGTTAAAAAACTGCTCGAAAATCACAAAGAGTAAACATAAAGAGCTTCCAAATCATCTGAAAGACTTGTTTGACAAAAAGTACTGAGTCTTTGGTGGAGAGTGAAACAGATGAAGGTGCTCAAATTAATATTGAAAGACTCATACTAGGCATTGTTGTCTTCTCAAATGGATGGTTACACCTAGTAGATCTGAGAGAGCAGAACCTAATGAGTATAACGCTGTCAGCGACAAAAATTTGATCAGCCACACCGTGCAACGCTAGCCCGTTCCCGTGGCGGATTCCTCCTCGGAGGGATTCACCGCAACTAGTAAGAAAAGCAAAAGCTGACGCAGACACAAATTTGCCCGTACGGCAGCGTGGAAAAGAAATGGGAGAAGCATGAAAAATGGAATCGTGCCGATCGAACAGCCTCTGGCTCAGCTTCCGAATTATTCTTATGAGAAAAGTAAGGATACAGCGGACACGCTTCTGCGTAGATTACAGGGGGCTTAATGAGGTCACAAAGAAGGATTCTTTCCCACTTCCAAGGATCGACACGGTGCTGGATTCTTTAGCAGGCTCCTCCTGGTTCAGCACTCTAGACCTGAAGAGCGGCTACTGGCAGGTCAGAATGGATCCCAAAGACCAAGAGAAGACGGCATTTTCGGCACTGGATCAGCTATGGGAATTCTCGGTAATGCCATTTGGACTCTGTAATAGTCCGGCCACTTTTTCGAGGCTGATGGGGAACAGGCTCCTGCGAGGGGGTAACCATCAACCGCTGTCTGAAGTACCTAGACGACCTCATCGTTCATGGCAGCCACATTTTGATGATGATGGTAAATAATCTGCAGCAAGTTTTCAAGGAAGTTTGGAGGGTGCCGGACTGAAGCTGAACGCTAAAGATAGTGTGACTTTGTTTCCAGCGACAAGTCAGCTATCTGCGGCCATTACTGTGAGCGCGAAGGGTGGTAGGTCCACGGGAACCCAGCTAAAATCGCCGTTGTCACACATGGCTCACCTCAGAACAAAAAGGAAGTACGAAGCTTTTTAGGCCTGTGCTCGTACTACAGGAGATTTGTGCCCGCCTTTGCAGATATCGCGCGTCCTCTGCACGAGTTGACAGAGGAACGCAGTTCCTTCGTCTGGTCGGTGAGGAAGTCAAGAAGCCTTCGAGACTGAAGACCCCAAAGCTCACCAGTTGCGCCTTGTCCTGGCGCTTCCACAAAATGGACAGGATTTATACTGGACACAGATGCTTAGCGATGTATGGAGAATGGGTGGCTTGTTTCTTTCCCAGCTGATAGCGCTGGACACGGAGAGGAGTGGTGGCCTACTACAGCCAGGCGCTCAGCAAGTCGCGAAAGAATTACTGGCGGTTACCAGAAGAGAGCTGCTACAGTAATTAAAATCGACAGGACATTTTTCACCATTATCTTTATGGGAGAAAGTTCTTTCGTGAGAGTGGACCATGGCAGCAACTGCAGTGGGCTGATTTGAAAATTCAAAAACCCTGAAGGGCAAATAGCTAGATGGATCCAAACCGTTCAGGAAATACGACTTTCAAAATCATCCACCGAGCAGGCCAGAAACATGGAAACGCAGATGCAATGTCAAGACGGCCATGTTCATAAGACTGAAACACTGCAACAGGCCGAAGGAGCCACTCGTCTGATTCAGAGCTGGATGAAAAAGAACACCAACTCAGAAGAACAACACTGCGTCCAAATGGAACCACATCGACCCGCTCTCTAGAGGAGTTAAAGATACAGCAGGGGCGGGATCCAGCGCTATCCAGCCTGTTCTGCTCCGAGTTCTCCCCGTGTCGATGAGACGCGATTCGTGGGAGCAGTTGCATGTAGACCACGGAGGAGGTCACATGGGGACACAAAAGACAATGAGCAAGCTCCGAGCTCGTTTCTTTTGGGTCGGACAGCGGCTTGATGTGAAGAAATGGTGCGAGTCTTGTCACATCTGTCCATCAAAAAAGGGAGGTCAAGTCAAGAGAAGAGCGCCAATGCAGCAATACAATGTTGGCTATCCAGGTGAGAGAATAGCTATTGATGTACTAGGACCTCTGCCAGAAACCGACGCAGGCAATCGATATTTGCTAGTATT
The DNA here is from genome assembly GCA_014673585.1 of Semibalanus balanoides. Classification (NCBI taxonomy): domain Eukaryota; kingdom Metazoa; phylum Arthropoda; class Thecostraca; order Balanomorpha; family Balanidae; genus Semibalanus; species Semibalanus balanoides. Next base: position 250 of record VOPJ01002940.1, on the reverse strand, counting down.
GATGGATTATTTCACGAAATGGCCGGAGGCGTATGCTCTGCCTAATCAGGAGGCAACTACCGTGCAAATGCAATGCTGCAAGGATTTGTATCGCGTTTCGAAGTTCCCCATGAGCTTCATTCCGACCAGGGACGCAATTTTGAATCAGCTGTATTCAAAGGAATGTGTGATATGCTAGGGGTGACAAAAACTAGAACGACTCCGCTTCGTCCACAATCTGATGGAATGGTGGAACGGTATAACCGAACCA
>VOPJ01002939.1:0-51000 GCA_014673585.1 Semibalanus balanoides | reverse complement strand
TTGATAAGTGCGGCGAAATAGGCTTGATGAATGGACTCGTTTCTGTAATGCGACAAGGATGCCGGCGCGGTCATCTTGGGCATCAGTGGTTCGTTGGAATATATGGTTCTGATTCATATTAGTGGGATTTGGCAAGCTGTGTCACCTTTCTTTTTGTTTTGTAATTCAACGGCTATGCTGTTAATGCTGTCTCTCACATATCGAACACTTGATCAATTGAATCACTTGAGTTTAGCTCTGTATGCTGAATGCCATACATAAAGGTATATGTCGGTATTACTCATTTATTATGTAATTAGTGTGGTTTGCTTGGTCGTATACCACGCCATTTCAGTTTTAACCGGTGATAATATCTCTCACCCTTTGTTCAGAGGGAGATTTCAGCGGCGACAAATACGAGCGCCGCTGCTCTAACTCCAGCTGTAACTGATTGCATAGCTTTGATGTCGAATTTCAGGAAATTTCCTCTCTCAAATCATCTGAGACAGGAAAGGTTTCCAATCTGCCGTCCAATAAGCGGCCGGCCGGCGGAAGGCGGTGGCCATTTTTCGCTCCAGTTTGTCCGGCTCTCCCGGTGCAGTTTCCGCCGCCGGTGGTCCGACCTGGGTCTGTCGGCGACAGGCGTCTGTCGGCGACAGGCGTCTGACGTCACTGACGTCAGTGTGTGACGTGTGTGACGTGCCAAGGAGACGGGCTCAGCGAGTGGTGTGACGTATTCGTTTGACGTATTCGCTCTCCGATCTGACGAGATTGAATTTAATTTCGCGGCACCACGGGAGGATGTTGTGGCGACTTTGGCGATGGTGGAGTGACGTGTGTTTTGACTGACGGGCCTGGAACAAAGAACCCGATGATAGCGCAGTGACGTCACCTCACTGTGATGTTCCGGCAGAGTCGGATGCTGTGATGTGTGACGTCTGTCTGACTGTTCGCTGGCAGGGTCTGTTGCAGTGATGTGACCATCACCTGGATGTGTGATGTGTAGGGTCTATGTTCCGGCAGAGTCGGATGCTGTGATGTGTCTGACAGTCCCGTCTGCTGCCGGCAGGGTCTGACGGTGAAGCAGGAGGGAGATGAGCTGGTGGTCTCCCGGATCCTCTCCGGCGGCTTCATTGACAAACAGGGCCTGCTGCACGTTGGTGACGTCATTAGAGAGGTCAACGGTCGGCCGGTCAGTCAGACGTCTGTCCCCCTCCCCCCAGTGTTGGATTTTTCGTTTCATGACCTGGTCCCGGAGACTAAAAATACAAAGTGGAGAGTGTAATTTTCACGTTAAAGAAGTTCCATTTTATTCATTTTGTGTTATTTATTATTTTACTTGGAAGGTAAAAAGTTATATTTGTAATAGATTGTAAATCTGTGTGAGGAAAATAACATTATATTTCAACTACAATGCTGTTAAGATCAGGTGAGTCGGGAAGATCAGGTGACAACAGAACAATGTTCCGGAAAAATCATGAGAGCAAAATTCTTTGAACCCCCAAATTCCAGAAATGGACCAAGTTGCAAGGCCATTTGTGTTGAATTGCAGTGACTATTCAACAGATCAATTCCGATGTTGGACAGAGAAAACATACCGTCAGTCGCTTGGTAGCAATTACTGGCTATCGTCATACCTCACGTATGTCTCATCCATCGTTATTCGCTGTGCGGGCTGGACGTATCGGCTGGTCTCAGGTGGGGGCGGACGGCGAACGGCGGCACATCGGTATTACCTGTCAGACAACGTTATGTATGAGCCGCCACCCACGCCGTGAACGCCGCCCGCCGCCCGCCGCCCGCCGCCCGCCGCCCGCCGCCCGCCGCCCGCCGCCCGCCGCCCCGCCGCCCGCGCCCCGCGCTCGACGCCCGACGGCCGCGCGACGGGGTCCCATATCGGTTCTATTCTGGCACTCTTGATTGGAAGATTTGCCGGACAAAGGGCATTGCGCTAGGTGGCGTACGGCGGGATGTTTACTCCTAATCAAAAGGGAATATGTGCACAGGCGTTCTGCACGTGTGGTCACAAAGGCTCAGGAGGGGTATAGTACTGCGCAGTCGGCAGCTCATGAATATAGAGGTGTACACTGGAATGTTTCCGCCGAGCGTTTGTTATGCCGATATGTTTGCGTGTGGTAAGGCTTAAGACCTACGAGATTCCTAAACAGAAAATACAATTATCTCCCATTTTGGTTGTTATCGCTTAGTATGAATAATGAACGTACTGGCACTTGCGATTCTTCATTTGCGTTGTCTGTGTTGTGTCAGCGATGCCATGTCCGAATGTGACGCTATATTGCCATGTCATGGTCTGACCTGACCTGTTCCGTTCCGTCCACAGGCGTACACCCCCGAAGAGCTGCAGCAGTCGATCGGAGCGTCCAACAGCGTGACGCTGAAGGTGGTGCCCGGAGCGCCGCTGAAGCCGAGCGCCCCTCAGGTCAGTCCAGACTCCAGTACACCCGACATGCACAAACAAAAGCGAGACCTGCCAGACCTGCCGAAACAGTACCTGCCGCACGCCATGTACTGTTGAAATCACTCTGTAAACAATAGCATAGTGTCGAGGATTTTTTTTTTAAATCTAAGGCTTCCGGTTATCCCCTAACCCAAAGCTCCCGATGAATAAATCCCTTCTGTTTGTCTGTTTCACATTATGTATTCATGAGTGTTCGCCTTGGCGTTGGCGTCTCGTCCTGTTGAAATCGACACGGGACGGCCACCACCAGCCTCCGGACGGCGCTGGCTGCAGCGCCGCACAGTCAGTGGGGAGGCTGGGAGCCGTGCGAGGGGAAATACTGCCCGGATTTGGTTCACAATGGCACGAGCTGTAACGAGTCTTGGCGTCAGAACAAAGGAGGGGCGCTGGCCGACTGTGAGCAACACAAATTATGGCTGCCCAAACAAGGAGGTGGTGGGAGGGGAGTTACTAGTTATGAATGTTACATTGCATGCGAGTTTGTTTGTGTTAATGCGCGCGGTGGATGGTGTTGGAGCCTCGGCAGCGCAACGGTGGCATGAATAGTAATGTTGTTGAAGAGACAACTCGCACTGCTTCTGATTAGTGGTTATATGCCAGCTCAGAAGCGGAAGCGTCGTGGATTTGGTGCAGTCATTGGGTCCGAGTCGATAATCCTGGGTCTAATTATCTGCACAATGTTCATTTCTGCCATCAATTACATGTAATCCTGGGTCTGATGCAAGGGCAAATTTAAGTCTTCAGCTCACAATAAAATGACCATTCATAAAAAGAGAATCTCGACTCGAGTGTCCACTGTAGTGATTTGCACACCAAACACACTTTCCAAAAAACAGCGTGTTGGGGCACCGGCGTGTTTGGCCGTCGTGCGACTGGGACGTGTGTAACAGTGTCATCATTTCTGCGCCATGTTTTACTTCGTTCGTGTGTTGCAGTGCTATGTCCGCGCCATGTTCGCCTACAACCCGATGGAGGACAAGCTGCTGCCCTGTCCCGAGGTTGGCCTGGCGTTCGAGTACGGTGACGTTCTCAAGGTGAGAGGCCGGCCAGTCCCCGGCGTGGGAGGGTGGGTGCTCTGAGTAAGACCTAAAGGCGGCCGCGCACTAGGCAATTCGGCTGCGACGTTGCCGCCACTTTCCTTTCCGCGGCGGAAAGTCGAGACGATATCATGGCGATGTTGCCCCTACAGCCTACAGACAGTCTCCCTACCCGAGATATTTTATGGTCCTTTTCCTCGAAAATGTAATTTAACAGCCACGAAACTTGCACATCATAAATTTCAAAGCGGCAAGAACATACTTTACATATTTTGTTCACTTATCATACATGTTTCAGCGATTTCGTCGCGGAAAAGTTGAGCATGTTCAGCGTTTTCCGCCGCGAAACGCAATTCCGCTGGCCGAATAAAGTGCGTTCAGAAACGCGATTTGCTCATTTCGGTCGTCTCACTAGCGGACAATCGCTGAAACTTAGCGGAAAAACGCGGCGGCATTGCTGCTGAATGGCCTAGTGTGCGGCCGCATTTAGGCTTAAAAACTGTTATGTTCAGCTTTTAGTCTAGTGAAATATATTATACGATTTTTGTCTATTTGGAGCTTTCAAGGTTCATAATTGAATTATTTGAAGCGGTTCACATATTTCTTTGACTCATTGTGCTGGCTTCTTCTGATTAAAGTACCATAATGCGTCGCCGAAATATATGAGGTTTCAAATAATTTATCCGTTAATGTATCACCGAAATTTGTGGAATTGAAATGGTTTATTGCATTACGAGCGAGCGCTTCGCGCTCGCTCGTCTTTCCGTGGTATATGGGAAAAATCTGAGCATGAGCGGCCCGTCCCAGGCCGATCCGACCTGTGGTGACGCTTTTGAGAAGCTAATATCTTTGTAACCACACTTCCTATTGACGGGCGGTTTTCTTTGCTGAGCAGCCCCATCCAACCTACCCTGTTTCAGACCAGTGCCGACTCATGTGGGTGACTACCACTGCGTGTGGCGCGTGCCACGTGAGGGGTGTTGAAAAGTGTTTTCTCGCAAAAACTCCACAATGGCTGGGCCGATTGCATGCAAATTTGTTTTTTGGTTACTGGTTAGCGACCCCTCGGTCGCCACTTTCCCACAACTCGAACTCGGGTGTAGTGACTGCACGTGTGCACGTCCCACCTCTATTCTATATCTCAGGAACGGCTGAACCGATTGTGTTTGAATTTAGTGATTGGTTAGTGACCTCTCCGCCGCCGCCTTTCCACAAGTCGGGGGTGGAGTGGCTCTGCACGTGCACACCAGTATCATATATCTCAGGAACGGCTGAGCCGATTGTATTCAAATTTGGTGTGTGGTTAGGGACCTCTCAGCCGCCACTTTCCCACACGTCAGGGGTGGGTGCCTCTGCACTTGCGCACCTTTTTTGTATCTCAGGAACTACTTGCCCTATCACCATGCACTCTGCACTTGCGCACCTTTTTTGTATCTCAGAAACTACTTGCCCTATCACCATGCATATCCTTTGCACTCGGTGCATTGGCAACTACGGCGCCTTACTGGTCAGTAGACCGGAAAACTGAACAAAAGCCAAACATCGTATCAGTTACTTTGCCTTCCGCGCCCTACGTTGTACTCCGCACAGAACATGCAAATTGCACATACAAATATGCGCCTTTTCTGAAATTATATCGTTGATGATCTACTGCCATTTGTTCAGTGCCAGTTTTAGGAATTGATCGTAAGATATTGGTACCTACATTAGTGAAATTATCCACCGCTGAGTAAAAGGGGAGCGTGAGTGCGGACTGGTGTTATAAAGCTTAGTAGTCATTATGTGCCGTGGGCGTCGCACTCCATCTATGGATACATGCCTGTCCCATTTAATAGAATACACTGTACTTGGCCTCGTACTTGGCCATAGTGCTCCCAGTTTCTGCACTGTGCACATGCACCGTATTCCTGATCTGGTTCATCAAACGTAGTTAATCTCCACATGTGTGTTATATCACCACAATGGCGAGGTTTTCACACCTAAGCTTCGTCACCAGCTAACGAGACTGCCTGTCATGCATTGTGAACAATGCACAATCATGTACTGTCATGCACTATGCACATTGCACAATGCATGATTTGAAGGCGGGCTCCCTGTATTTGAAATTTGAACCGCGGGCTTTGTCTGTACTCAGGTGTAAGAACACCAGAGTTCGGTAATCACCTGGTTATTTCAGCACACATTATCGCACGTTGTGCGGGACAGCTGCGTTAAGTTCGTTAGGAGGCGTCTGTAAGCGGCCTCCGTCCCTTAACCCGGCATTGGCTGGGGTCTCAGCCGAACGCCATTGGCTGGGGGGGGGGGCGAAAAACGCCCCCCTCGTTATCTCTCGAACCAATAATCGCAGCGAGACGCGCAAGACGGCAATCGAAAGCTCTCAACGAGATCACCTTATTTTTTTTTTTCTTTGAGGATCGAAATTTTACAAAAGGTTCATAGTCAGGTCAAAAGGTTCAAATGGTAGTTATTTTATTTTTTAGCCATACTCCCATCCAAAGCCGTATATTGAGACGAAAATTGCACTAAGTGCTCTTCATTGTTATAGTGCATCCCTCGTATAAGCCAAAAGTGAAAATGTCAAGCAAAGGTCAAGGTCAGGTCAAATCAGTTCACTATTGCAAGAGATTCAATGCGACACATGTTGTTATGGGTTTATATTACACAAAATAACTCGATTATAAGTTAGCCATTTTCAGATCTGACCAGATATAAAGTGATTCAAAAAATAGAGATTATGGCTTTGAAATTCGGTCAGGGTCAAAGAATAGGTCAATTTGGAAAAATATATAAATGCTAAATAAAAAATGCATTTATACGATCAGTTTTGTCGTCAAGCAACACAGTGGTACCATTTATTTTTATATATCTGGTCGATATAAAGCCCCAAAAACCGTACTTTCAAAAAGTGACGTCATGATGGTAATCAATACTTGGGAAGCAATCAGTGATTCAAAAATAGGAGTATGCTTTGAAATTTCGGTTTGAGCGTATGTAAATATGTAGGTTCTCTACATATTCTTCCTTTTTTTGCGTTTTTTTTAATGTGGATTTTGTGGGGCAATTTTTTTCAAAAAAAATATTTTTTTGTTTTTATGGGGGTCAAAATCAAAATTTTCAAAAATCCGAGATAGCCCATTTCTACCCCTTGCCAATCTTGCTATCTTTTAACCTTTTGAGAATTGCATTTTTGCTAAATAATGGTCTAATTTACAGCCTGTTAGAGCTTAGCTGATATTTGCGCCAAAGTGGTGTGTAGTGACGTCACTAAATTCGTTATAACTTTTTTTAAATTTGCATTGAAGACGCCAAATTGATGTAGGATAAGGTACCCGAAGTTTGGTGTTGATAGCGCTGTTCGTTTGTGAGCTATTGTGAAATTCCCTGAGGTTTCGCCCCCCCCCCCTCGCCAGCCAATGGCGGGTTAAAGTATTGCTAATTAGAAAGCTTTGTTAATTAAAGGGAATGTTTCACCCTCTCTGAAAGTTGTAAAATATACGCCGTTTCGGTAAAAAATGTGAAGCAAGTGCTGTTGAAAACGATGGTGAGAACTTGGCTTTATAAAAAATCACTTTTAAAAAATGGACAACTGGATTCATTATTGAGCTTTAGAGAGCAATAGATTATATGACACAATTTGTGTAGACATTTCTGAAGATTTAATACAAACTTTGTTTTGTATCGTTACTCGCAGTAGGTAATCCAGCAAAGTTCGAGATATCAAGACGTTTTCTCCACGGCCATCAATCTTGAAGTGGCTTGTCAAGCCAAATCAGCGGCGGGCTGCAAGACCCAGACACGGAGCCAGGTTTCGTCCGGGGGGTGGGCTGGGCCATCAAAAGGGCTCTTCCCGGAGCGTTGAAAGCCCCCCAAAAAAAAAAAAAAAAATAATAATAATAAAAACAAAAATGAAAAGCTCTACGGATTTTTGGCAATTTATTTTTGTGATGCTCCTTTTTTTCTTCAAATTTTGATTGAGCTGGATTTGAACCAGGACCCTCGAGAGGGCCCCATGAACAGGACGTAGTCAGGGATTTCGTCCGGGGGCGGCGCCTCAAAAGGTCTATACCCAGGCACAGTAGCCAAAATTTCGCCCAGGGGGGGGGGGGGGGCTCGAGAGGGCCCATTCCCGTAGCGTGAAAGCGCTCCATTTCCAGCGTGAAAGGGCTTCGCGTGGTCTTCGAACTCTTAAAGAGGCCCGTGATACCGCGCTTTCGCGCGTCTCGTCGGTTTTTCGGCGCGCTTGGGCGCCGAAAAGGATCCGCCGGGCCTACCAGGGGTTGGGGACCGCCACCGCCGCCCTTGTTATGTGCCTTAGATCTATGATGTGAAAAACTCTGATGTGAGGTTAAAATCGTTGATGATATTAAATAATCGGTTACCTCATAATAAGTAAGTAAATAAATGCAATTAGACCGAAATTATATTCTTGGATATTTCGCTATTGTAGCTTTATCAGCTATGATCAATGTGTACTGTACATTGCTGTCTATTGTTGTACAATGAACAATGTGCATTGTTCATTGTAGTAATCAACAATGTTAATTGAACATATGATTTCGGCCTTGAATTATGGGTGCCACATAACTTTATAGTTAAGGCGCCCTCAAACCCGAATCATCATTATTCGGCCTTGAATTACCAGCGTCAAAAGAACAACGCAGTCAGCACGGCTGGAAACCCAGGTATCGTCACCAGTCGCCGCTGATTCTGTGTACAGATGTGGATATTCTTGCAACTGATAACATTGGTGGGCTGTTCCGGCTCCGGGGATTCCGGGGATTCCAAAGCATTCCAAGATCGGGAGATTCCGGGACTCTGGGGATTCCGGCAGGCTCCAAGATGCCAATTGTCCACGGGCATGTGATCTATCGATATCAATATGCGGTATCTGAGTTCTCAACTCGGGAAACCTCAGAAAGAACGCCGCATGCCCAGCCTAACTTTTGACCCTGATTAGACATTCCACAGCATTATCAATAACACTTCAAACTTGTCCTCACAACTATTGTGCACACACTCCAATACGTATCTCCAAACTACACAACTGCAAAACAACGGCGCGCCCTTAACCCCCCCCCCAAAAAAAAAAAAGAAAAAAAAAGAAGCAAAACAATACATTTGTTCGGAAGCTCTTGTGAAATACGAGCCGGGGACGCTGCTGAGCCCAGCTTAACTTTGTGATAGATTTCAGTGACCGAGCGAGAGCGGTCGTCGGCTGACCTGGTATCAGTACAGGGACGGAACTGGCTCAGCGCTGGTCGGGAATAGCGTTATAAGTGTCACCAATTGTCGTGTAAGCCGCCGCCGCCGTGGTGACGCGCGTCTTCTGATGTGCCGCCGGGCCGGGTGGGAGGGGGAGGGTGTCAGTAATGCCCGTGTCGCCGCTGTAATGGATGACGCCATTTACTGCCCGGGAGTCAATGACGGTACCTGGCTCTGCTGGCCGGCGGGCGAGGGACCGGTCAGGAACAGAGGCGGGACAGATGCGGGTCAGGGATTGGCAGGGACAGAGGCAGGTCAGGAACTGGCAGGGGAAGCGACTGGGCAGGAATGGGCAGTGAAAGCGACTGGGCAGGTACTGGCACGGACTGCGGCGACCGGATAGGGACAGTCAGGGACAAGGGTGGTGGCGACCGGATAGGAACAGTCGGACAGGGGTGGTGGCGACCGGTAGGACAAGGCGGGTCAGGACTGCAGGGAGAGGCGGGTCAGGAGGACTGGCAGGGAGAGGCGGGTCAGGGACTGGCAGTGGACGGCGGTGGTGACTGGTGGCAGTGTGCGTGTGTTGTGAATTGGATGGTTTCTGCCAGCCTGGCAGTCCGCCGGACTGGACGGTTGAGGAATAGAACGGGACGATGAACAGCGATGCCCGGATCGCTTCCGGGAGAAGATAGCCACCATTAGTGGCGGCGCACTTCAGAACGGTCCTCTAAGCGATTTAAGCCTGAGAGGACATTAAGTCTGTATACCAAAGTCTGTAGACTTAAAGGGAATGTTTCACTTCTCTGAAAGTTGTCCAATGTACGCCGCTTGTGGTGCAAAATATGAAGTAATTGCTGTCCGAAACGATTCTGACATTTGTTTTCTCACAAACAGTTCGCTCAATTTCATGAAAAAACTAGTTTTTAGTATTTGCTGATGACGTCATTATGAAGGAATTTGGAAAATAGAGAAAACCTTCACGTCTGCAATATGTATGACTACGTGTATGGCTATATGTTATAGCAATGTAAAACCAGCTCTACTTCATTCAACAATTTGATAAAAAAGGATGACGCATCGGCTTTAAAGGCTACCTTAATACACCCAAGGGCCTTATTTTTTTGCAAATGTCAAAAACCAACTCAAATTTACTTTCCGATCTAGATCTATGTGGGTGTTTTACTTTACAATACTTAATTTCAATGGAATTCAAAACTTGGCCATCTCAACTCAAATCTTATGTTAATGTGAAACATTCCCTTTAAGTATGTGGACTTTTGTCTGTAGACTTTAGTCTGTGGACTTTTGTCTGTGGACTTTTGTCTGTAGCTTTTGTCTGTGTACTTTTGTATGTGGAATTAAGTTTATTGATGTAAGACTGTGGACCTGACTTTATACAATGTTTGGTGCTGTCTCAGTTTGTATTGATGTCTTTCTCATCGATATTTTTAATCAACTTAGCTATGGATCAAAGTTTTGCTTTCATTAACCACCTCAATCCTGTACTTTGTTGCAGCATGTTCTGATACGATCATTTGCCTTACGCTTCTCACTGGCCAAACCCTAGGATTACTGCGCATTCCCTCGCACACGCTATATTTCCAGCTATATATCCAGAAGCGCTATATTTGCGGCCCAGCCGCCGTCGCTGCCTCTGTCGCCTGTCGAGCCGGTGTTATGTGTCAGCCGCTGCTGTCCTGCCCTGCCGACTATTTAAGGGCTCGTTACCAGTCGGTGCTGCCGTGGTGGTCGTCCAGGGAGCCACCGCCTCCAGCTAGCGTCTGCCCCGCGGCCGGTCGACATCGATCTGACCCAGTACAGCCGGCACTTGGCCAGTACCGCCTCACCGGCCTCACCGGCCTCACCGGCCTCACCGGCCTCACCGGCGCACTCCCTGCACCCCCTGGTCACGGAAACTGGCGCTGACCAAGCTGGCGGATACCGAACTTCGTTAGAGAAGTTTGTTCGCAAAGCCAGTGCAGTGTGATACATAAATGCAACACGGACAATGGCATGAAACTGCGCAGTGCACATAGGTCGTTGTTAGGGGTCTGAGTTAATGGAGCAGAACTCAGTGCTTCTAGATCTCTCTGCTTACCGAGATGGTCATTTCACCGTCAGTGGGTCGGATAGAAGTTGAGTAGTACTTGGAATCCGTTATTCCACTGGACGCTTTCTTTGGAGAATCACTTCCCAGCTTGTGCCGTTGATGTGCTTGGTGTGCTCTCTTAGGAAATCGTTAAGCAATACAATCAAGCTGTTCAGTGAACTGTGCTGAGTTCCTGCGATTTCTCTAGCTAACTGTAATGCGCTGTGACAGTGAGCCCGATATTGGCTCGTCCTTCAATGACAGTCCTGTAATATTAACATTCTCGCCAATCTGAGACATAGGTACTGTGGTCGTCTTGTTCACCGGTCGATCCTCCGTGTCTTGTAGCAAAAATCCGAAATCATCTCCAGATCGTAGTGGCAACTATTGTGATTCAACTACTTCTGCTATTATCCTCATTTATAATAATAATATTAATAATTATGATAATTATTATAATAATAATAGTTAGTATAAATAATTATAAGAATAATACGACTAATTATTTTACTATTATTACCCATTGATTTTATTATTATCGATCTTCTTTCATATCAGTTCAGTCTTGTGATGGTTATTTCAGAATGGCATTAGCATTATGTGCCCGTATGACCGCTGCAGTAGCGGCGCTCTAAAACCTCAAATCACCACCATCACCACCACTTTATCTACAATAATGAGTGCATTGTGCATGCTACGTTGTATCCAATTAGGACGGTTCTCGTCTGTAATTGGCGGGTTGTGACATCATTCCTAGTCTGCGGCGCTGTCCGCCACCACTGCCGGCCCCCGTAAGGTGCTGACTGCCTGGGGGTCCCTAACCTGGGGGTCCCAGGTTCAAAGTCGCGGCGGCTCGGTTGCGTGTGGTGGCCCCATCGCGACCGGCCGTCTCCTCCCGACGAGTTGGGAAGGACGGGCAAGGCCAGGGGCGCTGTCTATTCTCTGTGACCCGGGTCCCCGGCCGCCTCGCACGTTATACCCACGGCGGCCCCAGCAGCCGCCGCTGCACGACGCACGCGACGCTTCTGTGCTCGAACTATTTTATGTTACCCGGTTATATGTTATGTGACACTAATTGTCTACCTGCAACCTGGGGATACCTGCTTCGTAAAAACCTTCACTCCTTCAATTGCGGGTTCTTGGGTGCCGTGTGTCGTCGGCTGCCCTGTCTTTCCTGATATTGACTTCCTCTTATATTCCGCAACGAAACTACATGAGTGATTATCATTTGATGTGCTGGAATGGGTAATTTCGGCTAGATATGGGTTTCGTGAGCATTGCACGTTTTTCATCCATAATGGTGGCTCAGACTGCATCAGACCTCCATTCGTTCGTGACGATGGTCATCATTGCTACTGTAATCCAAGACGGTACGCGATTACCGACAGACATTAGTTTCTTCACAGCACTGCCATGCTAGGTCGCAACAATCAAGGGTATCCATCGCCTGCGGCTGCCTTGCAGGCCCCGGACGTAGGTTCGTGGTGATCAAATGGGCCCCATGAATATATATCGCAGTTTGGTGGACATGCCGCGTCGACGCTTGCTAAGATTTAGATGCAGGGTACTATCCAAATAATGCGCAAAAGCATATATTCATCTCTTCCCCATAGTGAAACTGAAGGGGATTGTGATCAGTTAACACAAATGTATTTCGCATTCTGCTGTATTTAACTGCAGATGAGACACTTCATAATCGGAAGTAACCAAGCTGCGTCGGTCCCCACCCTGAGACGGGATTGTGCAATTTGTATATTTGTTGAATTCACACAAGCACTCCACAGATACAATACCCAATTACGGATGCAGTCTGTTGCTAAAACAGTCATAAACAAAACAATGCGTGCCCCAGTGTCCCATGTCCCCTCGCGTATGCTGTGGTAACTCGGCTCCCTTCGTGCACTTCTTCCGTAGTGTATATTAGTAGCACCCTGACGCCGCCCTCCCCGCTTGATGATGTCTTAGGTATGCTGGTGGCTGACCCGTGCCCCTCCCCTGTGCTGTATCTCGCCAGGTATGGCCGTCTGACCCAACTTGGTAGGACACCGTGACGCCGCCCTCCCGCTTTGTGTCGTAGGTCTGCTGGTGCTTGACCCGTGCCCCTCGCCCTGTGCTGTATCTCGCCAGTGGTGGACGTCAGACCCGAACTGGTAGTAGCACCGCTGACGCGCCTTCCCCTTTTGTGTCTGTAGGGTCTGCTTGGTGTGACCCTGCCCTCCCTGTTGCTGGGGTATCTGCAGGTGATGGACCGATGGACCCGAACTGGGTAGTAGCACCGCTGACCCCGCCTTCCCGCTTGGTGTCTGTAGTCTGCTGTGCTGACCCGTGCCCCTCCCCTGTGCTGTATCTCGCCAGGTGATGGACCGGTCAGACCCGAACTGGTGGCAGGCGCAGCGTGTCGGCGTGAACGCGCCTGCCGGCCTCATCCCCAGCCAGGAGTTGGAGGAGCGGCGCAAGGCCTACGTGCCGCCAGAGGCCGACTATGTGCACAAGATCGGCATCTGTGGAACGCTGGTGAGAGAAACACACTGATGAGACGGCGTGTGCGTGGTAGACAGTTATCTTACAGGAGTGACGCAGACAGACGGCACGTCCACAGCAGGGGCAGAGACTCCAGTCAATTCACGGAAGTGAGTATACAGCGGAATGCTCACTGGATGTACTTAATGTACTTGATTATCAGGTTTTGAGGGCTCATAATTATTTCCAATTTATCTATGGCTTTGTCAGTGCTTCGGCATAAGTCTTCTTGTTTTCTTAGACTAAATCCTGCGCTATCTTCCCTTTTCCTGGTGTGATTTGTGACACCTCATCATCATCATCATCATCAATAAGTTTATTATTATTTAAACCGCACCGCAGAACGCATCGAATCACACTGAACCCAGACTGGCCGGCGAGAAGTTACACCTACCTTGACCTCCTCAGCTACTGCCTTTGATACAGACGTGAAGCATGCATTCCGAACTCCATTTTGCCCCTCCTTCCCAGCCCACATTATTTCTTCAACATTTTTAGCTGCTGACTCCTGGATCTCTTCCATCTTGATGAACAGCCTTTACAGTTGCTTCTCATTTGGATTCTGCTTGTTTACCAGCATATCTCTTATCTCTGGAATGCGATCCTGGCATTTTTGCTCATCCACACAAGGCTATGAGTCAAGATAGTCTGATAGGCATCCTCATTTAGGTCGATTTAGGTCGACACATTTTGTAGTGGTACCAGTGTAAGCATACCTGACATTTGATACTCCAGGGTTATTATTTGAAACTATCATATTACAGACGTTGATGTATTGGTGAATCCGTTGCATACAGCATTGCTGGACTTAATTTATGGACTTGAAGTATACTCTTCAGTCATCCTTGACGATTGCGAGTTGGCATCAATTTCAGCTACCTTATGTTAATTTGAAATTATGTATAGCTAATAGCACAGATATGTGCAGTAGATAACAGTAACTAATAGCTATGACCTTATCACAAAGTCGAATACAGGCTTCATTAAAATAACACACGATCTCATGTTTCCCTATTAAAAGACAGAACTAACCAGGAACTAACAGCTCACAACTGCATAACTAGTTGCTATGGCAACGAGCACGCTCACAGCAGCAGAGAGACAGAACTCCAGCTACCCACGCAGAGATAAACAGCAGCGGCACGCTCACAGCAGAGAGACAGGAGACTCCGCTTAACCACTGCAGAGATAAGACAGCGGCACGGCTCACAGCAGAGAGAAGACAGATACTCCGGCTAGCACTGCGGAATACAGGACAGCGGCGCGCTCACGCAGCAGAGGACAGAAACTCCGGCAAACTCACTGCGGGAGATACAGACACGGTCGTCACAGCAGAAGAGACAGATACTCCAGCTAACCCACTGCAGAGATACAGACAGCGGACGCTCACGCAGAGAGGACAGAGACTCCAGCTAACTTAATGCGAGCTCGGCACGCTCACAGCAGAGAGACAGAAACTCCGGCTAACTCACTGCGGAGATACAGACAGCGGCACGCCACAGCAGCAGAGAGACAGAAACTCCGGCTAACTCACTGCGGAGATACAGACAGCGGCACGCTCACAGCAGCAGAGAGACAGAAACTCCAGCTAACCCACTGCGGAGATACAGACAGCGGCACGCTCACAGCAGAGAGACAGAGACTCCAGCTAACTCTCTGTAGAGATACAGACAGCGGCACGCTCACAGCAGCAGAGAGACAGAGACTCCAGCTAACTCACTGCGGAGATACAGACAGCGGCACGCTCACAGCAGAGAGACATAAACTCCAGCTAACTCACTGCGGAGATACAGACAGCGGCACGCTCACAGCAGAGAGACAGATACTCCAGCTAACTCAACTGCGGAGATACAGACAGTGGCGCGCTCACTAACCCACTGCAGAGAGACAGACAGCGGCACGCTCACAGCAGAGAGACAGAGACTCCGGCTAACCCACTGCAGAGATACAGACAGCGGCACGCTCACAGCAGAGAGACAGAAACTCCAGCTAACTTACTGCAGAGATACAGACAGCGGCACGCTCACAGCAGCAGAGAGACAGAGACTCCGGCTAACTCACTGCAGAGATACAGATTCGACTAACGGGCACAGCAACAGGCTAACACGAACAGTCTGAGCCTAGTGCAGTAATGGTTGTGGGTGGTGCTCACAGTTCGCCTGACTGGGTCCCACAGTTCCAAAGTCATCACCTGGTCTCACAGTCCTCATCACCTGGTCCCACAGTCCTCATCACCTGGTCTCACAGCCCGCATCACCTGGTCCCCACAGTCATCTCACCTAGTCCACAGTCCTCATCACCTGATCCCACAGTCAGTTCATCACTGGTCCCACAGCCTCATCACCTGATCCACAGATCATCATTACTGATCCACAGGCCTCATCACCCTTGGTCCTACAGCACCATCACCTGGTCCCACAGTCGTCACCACCTGTCCACAGTCCTCATCAACCTGTCCCACATCATCACCTGGTCCCACAGTCCTTCCTCACCTGGTCCCACAGTCCTCATCACCTGGTTCCAAGTCATTCCCTGGGTCCCACAGTCATCAATACACTGGTCCACAGTCACCATCACATGGTCCCACAGTCGTCACCACTGGTCCCACAGTCCTCATCCTTGGTCCACAGTCCTCATCACTGGCTCCACAGTCTCATCACCTCGTACCTCACCTCTCCTTCATACCTGGTCCACAGTCCTCATTCACCTTGGTCCCACAGTATCATCACCTGATTAACAGTCCTCATCACCTTGTCCCACAGTCCTCATCACCTGGTCTCACAGCCCGCATCACCTGGTCTCACAGCCCGCATCACCTGGTCCCACATTCCTCATCACCTGGTCCCACAGTCCTCATCACCTGGTCCTCACAGTCCTCATCACCTGGTCTCACAGCCCGCATCACCTGGTCCTCACAGTCCTCATCACCTGGTCCTCACAGTCCTCATCACCTGGTCTCACAGCCCGCATCACCTGGTTCCACAGTCCTCATCACCTGGTCCCACAATACTGGATTGTAACTGGATTTCTCCTTGAATGCCATACTCACGGTCCTCGCATTATCCGAATGGAAAGCCTGGGAGAGAGCCAATACACACACATTCGATCTTCCCGGCGTCGGTTTCCAATAAACATGTCCGGCACACCTTTGCCATCAACGGGTACTCTGTTCTTCACGCCCTCGTCAAACAAACGGGAGGTTTTCAACGTCTCAGCTTCGGGCAGCTTTTAGCAACCTCTGTGTAATAACTGTCTGTTCGGTCCATTTGACGAAGCCCAAACTCCTGTTCAATTCTCGTCATTCACTTACGCTGTTGACATTCTCTTGCCCTGATAAATCCTTATCAGTTTGTGTTTTCTTCTGTGCTAGCTACATCAGGATAAATTGTATTGTTGTTGGCTTTCTTCCACATCATTTCATTTTGTCAATGCCTTGTTATTTGTGTTTATTTTTATTTGGCCTCTTTCGCTGCAGCCGGCTAGACGATGTTTACTGCTGGGCTATTTTCGTGCTAGTGTCGGTATTCATGCTGTTACTTCGGACATATTCTTGTCAGTATTTCAAGCTTGATTTTGTTAAGCCGCTGTAGTGCTAAGTGCATTCATAAACTGGTTATGGGCGCAAAATAACCAAGGAGTTGTTGCGCCCTAAAAGCCTAATCAACAAACAAACATTCCATAAAAGGAAGTAACTGGTTTATGGGCGCAAACATTAACCAAGGAAGTGTTGCGCCCTAAACCGCCTAATCAACAAACAAACATTCATAAAAGGAAGTAAACTGGTTATGGGCGCAAACAATAACCAACGGAGTTGTTGAAACGCCCAAAAGCCTAATGCAACACAAACAAAACATTCATAAAAGGGAAGTAAACTGGAATTATCGAGGCGCAAAATAGACCAAAGGAGTTGTTTGCGCCCTAAAAGCCTAATCAACAAACAAACATTCTCAAAAAGGAAGTAAACTGGTTATGGCGCAAAATAACCAAGGAGTTTGTGGCGTTCCTAAATGAGCTAATCTACACAACAAACACCTACATAAAAAGGAAGAATAAGAGCTGTTAGTGGCCGCAAAATAACCAAGGATTTGTGTGCTGCAACTAAAAAGCCTAATTCAACAAAACAAACATTCCATAAAAAGGAAGTATAATAACCAGTTCCGCTTGATCATGTCAGTGTGCCAAATATATCCACGCACTGCAAATTAATACACAGGCAGATTGCGAATGTGTACAACGGACATGTACAACCCTGGTGTATTGAGTGTCGTTTGATGGCAGACCCCGGGGTTTGTTCAGTCTCACGTTGCCTAGCCTTCTGTCGGGCTGTACCCGCCGGTGTTGTTTGTTGGTTAGTGTGGAGCAGAGGACGGGTTAGTCCTCAGTACCCACTCTCCGTCTGTGATCAATGCTTGGCACGTACAGCCACTCAGCAACGCACGCACGCACACTGGGCGAAGCAGAGCGGAGCGGAGCGGAGCCGGGGATGTGCCGGCTCCCCGCGGGGTCCGGCTGTTTTGTCGCTCAGCAGCGCACGCACGCACGCACACTTCTCCCCGCGGTCCGGCTGTTTTGGGCTCCCCTCGGTCCGGCTGTTTTGGTGCCGGACTGAGCTGATGGCGGCCGGCTGAGCCTCCCTCTCTCTATCTCACTCTCCGCCGACAATATCTGCCGCCGCCGAGACGCCGATCTGCACTCCACCGTCCGCTGCCGGTCTGTAGCCGTTAGCAGGCCAGACGGCCGCCCTCCCAAAGTGCTGCCGCGTCTAAAGGCTTAACCGGCGCCGAGCTTAACACCTTGCTGCCGTGCCGCCGACGCCAGATTGCTCACAGCGCACTGGGAAGCCGTGCCGACAACAACAAAACTGCCCTCCCTCCCTCCTTCCACCCCAGTGGTAACCCGAAAGAGGCGTCTTACTGGGAACGTTATTGCTCCAGCGTCTGTTGTGTGCTGGTTTGTGCGATGGAGCTTGGGCTACGCCGTCGTTGAGACCCATAAAAGGAGTGGCTGCCGGACCGACGCGATGCTGACACCAATTCCTGCTCCGCCCGCTCCCGACAGATCAGTAAACGGAAGCGGAAGCAGATGTACCGCTCCAAGCAGAACAACGAGTTCGACAAGGCCGAGCTGGTGTTGTACGAGGAGGTGGCGCGCATGCCGCCCTTCCAGCGGAAGGTGCTGTGTCTGATCGGCTGCGCGGGAGTCGGGCGGCGCACGTTGAAGAACCGAATCATCGAGACCTACCCGGACAAGTTCGGCACCACCCTGCCACGTGAGTACACAAGTATTCAGGGCGCTTTTTTGGAATTTCGTGCTAATGCCTGCATCATGATCATCATCGTCGTCGTTTTCTAGGTTGAGTACGAAAGATCAATGCGCTGTCTAATGCATGCAATGTATGTATAGTGTATATGATTTGTGATGACGTAGTTTCCCAGGTTGTGGCTGTCTTTGGCTGTCCTTTGTTTGATGACTGGGACCGCCTGGCGCTGTGTCCTGTCCGCTACCTCCGGGGAAACGAAATAGTTACGTCACGGTTTAGCTGAGCGAGTTTCGTTTCTGTCGTGTCGCTGATATTGAGAATGTCTTGAATTATGAATGTATCCGGACCAACGGCATACTCTAATTCGCGGGAATGGGCGCCAAGCAACCTGACAGTTGCGGCGCCTATAACACGAACTCATCATCATCCCATCTTATCAGCCGGAGCCTCCGACACTAGTAATCCTTCGTCCCTGGGCTATAGGAGATAGCATTGGACGCTGCCGACATCCCTCTATGGCAGATACTGTACCGCCCTGTTGTCGAAGCGTCTAAATGCACAACCACATGTTCTCGGCTGCTGCGTATAATGCCATCTTTCGGAATATCACGTGTATTTAAAGCACCGTTGGGGATATAGTGGGAATAGAACGTGTGCATATCAGAAGACAGTGTTATGAAGTGAGAGGGAGAAGTTGACAGCCTCTCTTAGTAATAGCTGCTGTAGCGTCCGCCGTAGTAGCCGTTACCGCCGTAGCCGTTACCGTAGCCCTTACCGTAACCGCTACCGTAGCCGCGGCTACCGTAGCCGCTACCGTAGCTGCTGCTACCGTAGCCATTTCCGTAGCCGCTTCCGTAGCCGTAGCCGTTTCCGTAGCCGTTACCGTTGCGGCTACTGTAGCCGTTTCCGTAGCCGTTACCGTAGCGGCTACTGTAGCCGTTTCCGTAGCCGTTTCCGTAGCTGTTACCGTAGCGGCTACTGTAGCCGTTTCCGTAGCCGTTACCGTAGCGGCTATTGTAGCCTGTTTCCGTAGCGGCTACCGTAGCTGCCGCTTCCGTAGCCGTTTCCGTAGCCGTTTCCGTAGCCGTTACCGTAGCGGCTACTGTAGCTTCCATAGCCGTTTCCATAGCCGTTTCCATAGCCGTTTCCATAGCGGCTACTGTAGCCGTTTCCATAGCGGCTACTGTAGCCGTTTCCATAGCGGCTATTGTAGCCGTTGCCGTTTACGACCGTAGCCGCCGTAGGAGGCCCCATTGCCGCCATTGTAGTTGTTGTAGAGGCCGTGGCGGTTGGAGACGCCGTAGCGACGGTTCTGGCCTGCGTAGGCGCTGAAAAGACAAGTTTCGGTGAGACAGCAGGCAGATTCACATCCTTGTGAGATGCGTCACTTCAGAAGACACGAGTAGCGAGGGACAGTGATAAAGCCACAGAGTAGACGGATGGTGAGACTATCCGAGAACAGTATCGGCACTTTGTTGGCTCGACATGATATCTGCACCAGTCGGCTCTCCCGTAAACCTGGACTATCACTGGTAGAGGCCCCTGCAGTGGAGCGAGAGTGCAGACTGGTGGGGAATATGCTCAATATACGCTGGGTGGGGAGTATTATCAGCCATCTGGCTGCAAATGTGGGGTGTAAGTGTTGCATGGCGTGCCGTAGTGAACTGACCATGAGCTAGTGTGGCCGGGATAGTATGCACGCTGAGTGACGAGGTGGGCTCACGATAATGTATGCCGGTACTGGAATTCAGAGAGACGGTGACGGGACGAGGACTGCGGTGGTTCCGCGGGTAGGGCTGCCTCTGACACGTGCAGTGCGTGGTGTGGGACGTTGTGAGGTGATGGCGTTCAGTCTACGTTTGCCGGCCGCTTTGCCGGCCGTATGAGGGACCGCTCTATCGGTACCGGTACTGGCACGCCGCCCCCGCCTCTCACCTGCGTCCGTAGCCGCCGTAGCCGCGGTAGCCGTCGTGGCCCTTGCCGTTGCCTCCGTACGTGCCGTAGCCGTAGCCGAGGCCGTAGCCGCCGTAGCGGAGGCGCGCCTCCTGCGCCTGCTGGTCTGCCGACTGTTCCTCCTCAGCGGCGGACGCTAGGTAACAGCCGGCCAGCAGCAGGGCCAGGGCGAGGAAGCGCAGCATGACGGCCATGGCGGGCTCGGAGGGCTCACTGGCTGACGGGCACAGGCAGTGAAGTGTGAGGAGCTGCCGGCGGGAGACGCTTATATGGCGGCCGGGCAGGCCTGACCTCGGGCTGACCCGAGCCCCACCCCGCCACTCCGGCCCGCCACTACGGCCAGCCGCAGAGACCGCCTCCGGCCACGTCCGCGGAACCGGCAGAGCCGAGGGTCGCTTGTGGTACTGGTGTCTCCGGTAGTTGCTTGCTGCTGTCTGTGGTCGCTGCTGCTGTCTGTGGTTGCTGTCTGTAGTTGCTGCTGCTGTCTGTGGTTGCTGCTGCTGTCTGTGGTCGCTGTTGCTGTCTGTAATTGCTGTATGTGGTTGCTGTTGCTGTCTGTAGTTGCTGCTGCTGTCTGTGGTCGCTGCTGCTGTCTGTGGTCGCTGTTGCTGTCTGTGGTTGCTGTTGCTGTCCGTGGTTGCTGCTGCTGTCCGTGGTTGCTGCTGCTGTCTGTGGTTGCTGCTGCTGTCTGTGGTCGCTGTTGCTGTCTGTAGTTGCTGTCTGTGGTTGCTGTTGCTGCCTGTAGTTGCTGTCTGTGGTCGCTGTTGTTGTCTGTAGTTGCTGTCTGTGGTTGCTGTTGCTGCCTGTAGTTGCTGTTGCTGTCTGTAGTTGCTGTCCGGCGCCCTAAAGCCCCAATCATCATCATCATCATATAGTTGCTGTCTCTTCACGTCGGAGGCGACCTCAGGAATAGTCACATGCTGGCTCAGTAAGGTAGCCTTGAAAGCACAATGTGCTCGTAGTTCGCATTTAGCAGATTTAGTTACGAGACAAGTGGGATTAAATGTGAAACATTTCCCCACTGCATTTGTATTAGTGACGCCTTTTTGTGGGTCAAACTTTAAAGCGTACCACTAATTGTCGATGATGCGCTATGAACAATTTTGCATGTAGGTTAGGGTGCGGAGCGCCCGTGAGGCTTCTCGTCAATTTGACTAACCAAAATTAACATTTGGACAATTACATTTAACCCAAATACATTTGAATTTTGAAATCCCAAAGTTTTGAAAAAACTTACTTTTTTCACCAAAATGATTGCAAGTTTTTTATTTTCAGGAACGTTTGGAAAAAAAAAAAACGGATTGATGTGAGAGGGAAAAGACATGCCAAATAATATGTGTTGAAAAGTTTCAGGGTGATATCTAAATACTTTGATTGACCTGCATGTCAAGGGTCAACTGCTAACTTCCAATATAAGTATATGGTGTGAAAAAATTTGAAAACGAGGGTTTAATACATTCAGCCCAATTATTTCAGTATCATGTCATCTTGCGACTTCGATGAAAAGGACGATTTTTTAGTCAGTGACCTTAGAAAGGTGCATTCAAGCGTCACCAACACCTTTTATCATAAACTCTGACAAGAACATCATAGAGGACAAACAATTGCGTCTCAAAATGTTAGTGTCTCGTCAATACGCGGTCTTTTGATTATTGCATTCTTGTGACCGACTTACGTCACCTTGACCTGACCCGGGCAAATTTTCAATTTGACAAAGTGATATGATTTCGGAACCGCAATGTTAAGAGAAACCACGATGGTACCAAATAAGTGCATATGTATATACTTAGATAAAAGTTATTAACGACCAACATTGTGCTGAAAAACAGTTTTTTTTTAAACATTTGTTGACCTCTACAGTCCAAACCATTTGACCTGAGGTCATTTCTGATTGCCGTACGGGTGAAAGACAATTAAAAACCGCTTTACAGTGATTTTTTTTTTCGGATTCCTCCTAGCTGCCATAGTTCCGAGATAATGGCAAGGATTCCTGAAAAATATCATTGGTTTGACCAAAAATAGTTTTTATGGACGTTTCATTTGACCTGAAGAGAATGCCCAAAGGTCACCAAAAGTTGACAAAATGGAGTTCATTGTCGACCTTAGTCAACACACCAAGGTTCATGTTCTAGCTCTTTGGCAGCGGAGATCTGAAGGGGGCGAATAAGCCCCCCCCCCGACAGATTGCGTTATACTTTTCATCCCTCCAGGAATAGGGTTTAAACAGAGCGTCCCCGCTCGGTCATCGTCCAAAAAGACGTTTTACCATGGCATTATTATCTTGAATACCTATATTTATGAGTATGTGAACTATATAGTAACCTTCTACTCATGTGATATATCTTAATTAAACTTGTAAACGGTAAAGAAAATTGCATTAATACCTTTTTATATTTGTATTATATTTATATTTTTATTTTTATTATAGGCATATTTCGAATTGCGTCATTCTCACAGCACATTGTTTCGAATTGCCCCCCCCCCCTGTTGATAATTCGCCTTAGCCGAGTCCTGCCAAGAAACCGCTAGCGCCGCCCCGGAAAGTTACCCCCACCCCCCTCCCCCACACACTAGCTCCCCACCACTTTGAGATGAATGGCTTTGAGATTTAGTATTTCCGGAGTTTGTTTTGCACAACTGACAACAAACTACTGAAGTCATGACACAAGTTTGAAACCTGTCATGAACTGCTCGAACTAGATCTGTACCGTCTTTATGATAGTGAACAATAGTTTCTTATTGGATTTGCCATTGTGAATCAGTGTGAATTCTGAGGATGACGCAAGTCGAAATATATTAATGCAGTTTTGTTTACCGTTTACAAGTTCAATTAAGATATAACATGAGAAGGTTACTGATTCTCAACAATAATCATGCTCAAATATGACGTAGCTTACCTACAATACCTATAGTTATTCCGTTAATAAAAGTGGAATCTCGCTTTTTTGTAATAAACATCTAAAACAACGCATTTGTAGCATGGAATAGTATTTCCGAAGTTTTTTTTTTCTCGCACAACTGACAACTAACTACTGAAGTCATGCGAAAGTTGTAAACCTGTCATGAACTGCTCGAATCAGACTTGTAACGTCTTTATAATTGTGGACAATAGTTTCGAATTGGATGCGTCAGTGTGCATCATCTTGCTGGCACAGTGGGAGAGTGTTCGCTGAGTTCTGTCGGTACGTGAGTTCAAATCCCAGTGACTGATTGTCGACGGTTGCACTGGTACCGATGGATATTCGAACTGAAAAATGACTATTCTACGTCTCCGAAGCTTAGGCGTGATGATACCGTTCCCACTTTCGACGTCGGCCGTATGACGCCTGACGGCGCAGCCTACCCAGCAGGGGTGGCAGCGAGTTCTAACGCCGCTCACTGCTAAGTGCTGACACTGCTCACGCACTGTTCGGCGCCCTTTTGACGCCGTAAAGCAATGTGTTGCAGGGCAGGTATCTATCCTGCATCGGTGGCAGTGTCCCAAGATTCCATTTTGGCTTGGGTGTCAGAGTAGAAAATTTGAGCTAAAAAAGACCATGAGAGTGGAAAATGATGTACGAAACGGTACGATATTGTTCACTGTTTTGATTATGATCTGCAGTATTTTGAATTGAAATCATGTATTTATAGTCAACATTTGTTTATGACAGAATCAATATCACAATTAATAATTTGGGAGTGAAAAATTAACTCCTAAAATGGAGAATGAGAGTGGAAAATTATTCACATTTGGGTGTCATCTCCCACCCAAATCAACAAATTTGTTGACACTGATCGGTGGTGATAATACACTCGACACAAAATGCTAAAGGTGGCGTGCAATCGCCCTTCTTTTATATTTGATTTGCATGAGCATAATAATGCGTCAAAATTTGTCCGAAATATATATCAGTCGTACTGGGTATTAGAACACTTAGTAATTCGAATTGTATCCACTTTATTGTATTTGTATTTTATTCAACTGTATCACCACGGGATGGACCCAATGACAGGCGAAGTCAAATAGTTCATAGTTATCCACTGCTGATTTATATATCTATCGATGTTAAATGCACGGAATTGAGGCGAGTCGAGAAGGGTCTTGAACGCACATTTCCCTTACACGTAGACAAAATACGATAGTTCATGCAGATGAATGGCTTTGAGGTTCCGGTCTCCGGCCACGACGCCAGGATTGCCCGCTACTGACGCGTGTTCCCAGAAAGGCCTGATGGGTGCGACTGGGAGCAGCTGGTGTGGGGTGCCGGGAGTAACCCGGGGCGGCGGCAGCGCCCCCGGGTCCTGTGTGTGGTTGATGGTGTGTGGGGGGAGTCCAGGGTGCTCGGGGCGGCGTCAGCGCTCCCGGTTCCTCTGTGTGGTGAGGAGCTGGTGGAGGTGCCTGGGGCGGCGGCAATGATTTTGGTCCTCTGTGTGGTGGGGAGCTGGTGTGTTGGGGAGGGGGAAGGTGGGTCTGGGAGTAACCCGGGGCGGTGGCAGTGCTCCCGAGTCTTATGTGTAGTGAGAAGCTGGTGCGAGGTTCCACCCTCGCACCAGCAGTGCACGCACCAGAGTGGTGACACCCCAGGCGCTACCACAGTCCCGGTGTGTGTTTGTGAGGTGTGTTTGTGAGGTGTGTATGTGAGGTGTGTATGTGAGGTGTGTATGTGAGGTGTGAGGTGTGTGTGTGTGTGTGTGTGTGTGTGTGTGTGTGTGCGTGTGCGTGTCGTGTGTGTGTGTGTGTGTGTGTGTGTGTGTGTGTGTGTGTGTGCGCGCGTGTGCGTGTGCGTGTGCGTGTGCGTGTGTGAGAGGTGTATTTGTGAGGTGATTGGTACGCCCGGCCATCGCAGCCTTCCACTGTGTCATGGCCGCTGATGATGGCATCTGTGCCGGCTCCTCATGGGCGGCCGTCCTGCCCCACACAGTGACGAGGACCCGCCACGTCTCGTCTGCGATAGTACCGCGACACCGTCATCCCGCCCCGCACCGTCGTCCTCGGCATAAAGCTTCCCTCTGCGACCCCCCTGCCCGAGCTTTGACAGCCCGGTCTGTGGTGCCGCGGTCGAGTCCAGCGTCTCAGACCCAGCTACCTGCGGCGATGGTAGCGACAGTCCACCACATGTCGTGGTCACACGGGTCAACTGAATACATCACCAGTGGTGATTCACCACTGTGCCAGAGCGGTGGAAAAATGATATTGTGACACGTTTACGCAGATACCTAGCGAATATTTGTGTTGAGCAGGCTTCTCATACTCGAAATGTCTCTGGGACATGCTAGTCCGTCACTCGTTTTGTTAATTTGGCTTGTGACCTGGCCTTGAAGAGGTTATTTTGCTGTCCAAATTGGCCTTCATTTACTCCAATGCAGGTCGGTATGTGTGTGTGCTCTCGAGTTCTCTTTTGCAGCAGAAATGTTCCCAAATATTTTCAGAACGACGCAGGGCATTTGGTCGCAGCGGCAAGCGAAACTGCCTTTTTACGACCTGGGCAACACTTCAGGTTGCTGTTAATGCTGCTGTGCAATTGCAAAGTTCACCGAAACCCCGTGCAGGTCATGTCCTGACCTTCGAAGACAAGTAGCATGTTATCATACAGGTTCGGCACCCTACAGCCTCAAGGCAGAACTGCCTTGACGGCGAGCAATCCGCCCACAGAACCGTCTCGCTTATATTGAATGGTCCATCAAACGTGCGTAGTATGTGCCGTTCCTATCATCAAATTAGTATCTCGCACTCCAGAGATATAGTGTTTATGATCGCAGTTTCCATTACTTTAGACTACAGGCAATGTCCAGCTGTATCCCGTCTCCTCTGGGCACTGCCCGAGTCTGCAGGTGTGATCTTAAACATGTACAGTCTAGGGCAAATGTTCGGTCCGTGCAAAAGTTCTGTCCGCTGTTTCTGCCTCTGTCTGTCGGTGCTGCACGCAGTGGAATCCAACGCAATTACTATAGCCCTCTCCACCGGTATTAGGGGCAAGGGCAAAAAATAGCTTCAATAGATTTTACTGCATGTAGCACCGACAAACAGCACCGATATACAAAGTTGACACTGAACTAAACGGGTGCGCTTAACCAAAGGTTTTTAAGAATATTTTCTACGCTAGCATCCGTCAGACGAAAACAAACATCGCCCCAGGGAAATGGAGGATTTATTCGAATAGAGCACTAAAAGGACTGCTACTAGCCGTTTTCACGAATGATTTATTTACCGGGAACATCGTCATCGGTTGAGGTGATGAAGTGGACAGAACATCTACCCTAGACTGTACAGTGCAGAACAATCGTTTTGTTCTTCATCGACACCACCTTCATCGACACCACCTGTCCTTCATCCACCTTCATCGACACCGCCATTCTGTCGGTGCCTGCACGCAGTGGAATCCAATGCAATTACTATAGCCCTCGTCCCGGTATCAGGGGACGAGGGCGTGAATAAGTTTAATTGGATTTCACTGTGCGTGCAGCACCTGACAGACGCAGCCCAGGTGGTGTCCAATGTCCATGAA
Source organism: Semibalanus balanoides (assembly GCA_014673585.1). Taxonomy (NCBI): domain Eukaryota; kingdom Metazoa; phylum Arthropoda; class Thecostraca; order Balanomorpha; family Balanidae; genus Semibalanus; species Semibalanus balanoides. Next base: position 23,996 of record VOPJ01002939.1, on the reverse strand, counting down.
GTGGACAGAACATTTGTTCTGCACCTATTCTGCACCTGCCTTATTCTCCATGCTGTTTTTCATGGTTCCTGCTATGTATGGTAGGCTGAGTAGTGACTCCTGTGGGTGATTTTAATATGATTCGGTAGGTAGAGGACATCCTAACAAATTGTGTGCACTTTTCTCAATGTGTGAGATTTCTTCCAATGCATAAACGGGATACGTGGTTAAGATCGGCCTGAAATCTCTACGTTTTAGCTCTTCCCAGTCCATCTTTCCACGACTGTTCTCTCTTCTCTTTCATCCCTCCGTCTGCCGTCTGCCCAGTCTTCCCTGGTTCCCGTCGGTACTGACGCGGTATCGGGGGGAGGGGGTGTGGTTTCGGGTCGGTGTGGGCTGCTGGGAGGGGCGGCGGCCCGGGCGGGGCTGATGTATCGTCGGCGTCATCACTCACCCACGGAGGGCCGGCCAGCCGGGCTGAGCCACGCCGGTGCGGTGCGGCCTCAGCCGGCTCTGATGGCTTTCTTATCTGGCCTACCGGCTGTGGCAGGCCAACTGAGTGGAACAGGGCCGGCTGGCGGCACTGGAGGGTCCATCCTGTCACCGTTACTGCAAGCGGACCAGTTCAGCAGCCCCCCCCCCCACACTCGCTCCAAAATGCACACAGGCATACATACACCTTACAATGTAAGGTTTATGTAAGGCAAGGTGATGTTTACCATGTAAGATAAGGTATGTAGGGGCTTACATACGGCATAGTCCATGGACTAACGTGACCCACGGATGCTTCGTTAGTCACACGATACCGGCTTTCGTTCTGCGTTCGATTGTCGTCTCTGATTGGGTTTGGTGTACGGATGTGCAGCCGCTGCTGTGTGTAATGTGTGTGCGTCCCAGCTCGTGTGGTATGGAGCTTGAACTCGATCATCACACGCAGTGGGCACCAGGCTGCTTCGAGAGTGATGGGTATGAGCGGATCGCACAGGAACCGATCAATGTGGCAACACCAACCATACCTACGGCAAACCCGATACTGTCGGTGTGGAAAGCCGATATACTTAAAATATAGGTATTTGTATTTATGTATTTTTTTGCTGTAGAATGATCACGGTGATCAAATGTGTTATTTCATAAATAAGCTAAAACCTTTTCTATATATAATTTCGTTTAAATTGTTTCTTATTACTTAAGAAGTCAGTCATTCAAATTTCAGACTCATACGACATGGTTTACATCAGGCAGTAAACGGGACTAGAATATCACAATTTCAAATAACGATGGTAATAAATAAACCTTTTTTCTAATAACGATGGTTTCATTTGACATTATGTAACAATACACGCTAAAATAACGGTCAGTTAGCTCGGTCTCCCAATTTTGAAGCGCCGGCCACTCTGGCCCCACCGCCGGATCTTGTGTCGCGTGCCGCGGCATCGTAGACACTGGCAGCAAGGACTGCGGCTCGGGTGGCGACGGCAGTCTCCAGACCGCCCGCCCGCCGAAAATGAGTCCAGCAGTGCCGTGTTGCATGACTTGGTCACGTCACTGCCGCTGCGGTGACGGCCGGCGCGACAGGTCAGGGTTGACAATCATGGCGCCTGTCGCCTCTGATTCCCCGCGGCCAGGCAGGCGGACAGAATGTGGGAAACTCGGCCTCCTTCGTGTCGTTATCTTTTTCCCTGGACAAATGCTCGGACTGTGCAGGCGTACGCAAACTGGACAACAAGGAAGTTATCTGGAGCTGAGCTTCCGCCTCAGTGGCCTTTCAGAGGGTTTGGTGTGATCTGTTGCTAGCAATTTAACCATGGTTCGGTGACTGGTGGGTGAATAAGAGAATAGTTTAACACTTTCGTGGGCGAATAGTGCCCCGCTTTCGAACTGTTCCGCGCTATTGATATTTGTACATACCCTCTCAATCCAAACTGTCATCGTAGTGTTCAGGTTCTAGTCTAACTCACTGGCGCTGGAGAGCTGTCTGTACCTCCCACTGCCACTGGGAGCTATTGTACCTCCCACTGTCACTGGGAAAAAAAAAAGAAAGCTGAAAACCCCCCCTGTTAAAAAACCCCCCCACTGTCACTGGAGGCTGTTGTCCTGGCCACGTCACTGGGACTGTTCTGTACTCCCACTGTCAGCGGGGAGCTTGTCTGTACTCCACTTGCACTGGACTGTCTGTACCTTCCACGTCACTGGGAGCTGTCGTACCTCCGCACTGTCCACTGGGAGCGTCTGTACCTCCCACTGCCACTGGGAGCTGTCTGTACCTCCCACTGCCACTGGGGAGCTGTCTGTACCTCCCACTGGCACTAGGAGCTGTCTGTACCTCCCACTGCCATTGGGAGCTGTCTGTACCTCCCACTGTCACTGGCAGCTGTCTGTACCTCCCACTGTCACTGGGGAGCTGTCTGTACCTCCCACTGCCATTGGAACAGCTTAGTATTGTAACCTTCCATCTGATCACTTGGGGAGCGTTCTAGTACCTCCTCACTAGTCACTAGCGAGAAAGCTGTCTGTAGCATCCATCACTGTAACCATCTGGAGAGCTGTAATGTACCCTTTCAACTGGTCCCTGGAGAGTATGCTATGTCTGTAAACTCGTCCACTGTCACTGGGGAGCAGTCTGTTAGTCTCTCACTGTCATTCTGCCGGTAGCTGTCTTGTACCTCCAACCTGTCACTGGGATCTGTCTGTTACCTCCTCACTGTCTACTTGCGGGATGAGCTGTCCTCATACCTCCCACTAAGCATCACTAGGGAGCTGTCTGTATCTTCTCACTGTCACTGAGGGAGCTGTGTTTCTTGTACAATCCCCACTGTCCACTGGGGAGCTTGTTCTTGTACCTCTCCTAACTTGTCACTTGGGGAGCTGTCTGTACCTTCCCACTTGTTCACTGGAGGCTGTCTGTACCTCCCACTGCACTGCGGAAGTTGTCTTTGTACCTCCCACTTGTTACACGTGTGGAGAGCTGTCTGTATCTCCCACTGTCACTGAGGAGCTTGCCTTGTACCTCCCACTGCCACTGAGGTCACACTGTATTGTACCTCCCACTGTCACTGTGAGGAGCTGTCTTGTACCTCCCACTGCCATCTTGGGGAGGCTTTGTCTGTATCCTCCATCTGCCACTGGGTAGCTGTCTTACCCCTCCCAGTCTGTCACTGGGAGCGTGCAATCTTGTACCTGTCCACTGTCACTGGGGAGGCTGTCTTGTTGACCTGCCACACTGTCACCTGGGGAGCTGTCCCTGTTACCTCCACTGTCTACTGGGAGCTGTCTGCTAACCTCCCCACTGATCCACTGGGATGCTGTCTGTACACTTCCACTTGGCCACTGGGAGTCTGTCTGTACCTCCACTGTCACTGGGGAGCTCTCGTCTTATTCCTTCCCACTGTCACTGCCGGGGTATTCGTTCGTGTACCTCTCACATGTCACTGTGGAGCTGTCTTGTACTCCCACGTCATGGGTAGCTGTTCTTTACCTTCCCACTTGTCACTGAAGGGATCAGCTGCTGTACCTCCCCTTGTCACTGGGTAAGCTGCTGTACCTCCCACTGCCACTGGTGGAGCTGATCTGTATTTCCCACTGTCACTGCGTGGGAGCTTGTCTGACCTCTCCACTGCCACTGGGCGCGAAGCTGTCTGTCCTCCCACTGCGCACTGGAGCTGTCATATACCTCCTCACTGCACTGGAACTGTCTTGTACCTCCCACTGCCCAGCTGGAGGAGTGTATACTTCACCTCCCACTGTCCTGGGAAGCTGTTCTGTACCCTCCCACTGCTCCACTGGGGAACTGTTCTTGTACCTCCCACTGTCACTGGGATGTCTGTCTGTAACCTCCCACTGTACTGGGTGAGCATGTCCTGTAACCTTCCCACTTGCGGCACTGCGTATGCTGTCTGTACCTCTTCACTGTCACTGGAGAGCATTGTCTGTACCCCACTGCCACTGGAGAGCGGTGTCTGTACCTCCCACGTCATCTGGGGGAGCTGTCTGTGTACCTCCCACTGTACTGAACGGGTGCTGTCTGGTTACTTCTCCACTGTCACTGGCGAGCTGTCATGTACCCTCCACTGTCAACTGTGTGAGAGCTAGCTCTGTACCTCCACTGTCCACCTGGGAGGCTGTACCTCCCACTGTCACTGGGGAGCTGTCGTGTACGGCTTCCCACTGTACCTCCCACTGTCACTGGGGAGCTGTCTGTACCTCCCACTGTCACTGGGAGCTGTCTGTACCTCCCACTGTCACTGGGGAGCTGTCTTTACCTCCCCCGGGGTCACTGGGGTCTGTCTCTACTCTCGGTAATTAGCAGTGCGCCTGTGGCGGCGCGGGTCGCCGGTCGGCAGAATCCCGCCGGCAGAGGCTGTTGGGTGGAGCGTCATTACCATTAGTACGCGCGGGGCGGTTACGGGGCCCCGCCGCCGCCGGCTGCGGCCACCTCCCTGGGAAGGTCTGGCGCCCTCAGGACGCGTCTGGAGCGGCGACGGCATGGGTGGGGTCCTGACGGACGGCGGTGCTGCTGGTGACGTCACAGCCGGCCGGCAGTGGCCGGTCAGCACGGCAGAGTGACGTCAGAGGTCGGAGCTGGCCTCCTGACATCTGTCCCGCGGTCACGGGTCACAGAGTCAGACGTCGCCTCAGGCCGCACGGCGAGGCGGATAAGACGTCAGACGTCGCCTCGGGGCGCAGGGCGAGGCGGGTAAGACGGCGCCACCAATGGCAATGGCTCCGATGTGTTTTCCTAACCGGCTTTCTGGAACGTGACGGAGATACGTGACGTCAATGGAGGTTTGATTCGGTGAGGTCTCGACCTTTTAGAGCCGTTAGTTGTTCTGGAGCGCCTCTCCCTATGGGCAGTTTGGGCGTCTCGGCTCATGGCTCGCGCAATGCTGCCGGTAGTAAAAACCAGGATATCGTCTGCAGCGTCAGCCTGACGGCCCGCTCTCACAGATCTGCCATTTCACTGTGCCCATAAGTATAACGCTGATGAACTCTGGTGAGACGGCGTGTTATCGTGACGTCACAACGTGCGTCGGCTCTGATAGGGTATGACGGTAATGGGAGCAAATTACGGGTGTCCATGTGCAGCGGACGCGGAAGCCGGTCGGTTACGACGGTTACGAGGCAGTTGGCGAGCTGGGACGGCGGGCTGCATGCCAGGGTTCCCATTATTCAGTTCTAGTAAAATGACCAGATGACAGGACTGGAAGGATGGCGAAGGTAGCCTGCGGGATGGGCGGCCAGCTGGTAATTCCGTGTAGGTATGCGTCATTCCGTCATTCCAATCAGGGCTTCCGCGGTTGGCATTCTCAGGAACTATTGAATGGTGGACAGGCGACAGTGTAGGCTTTTGACGAAAGGTGTTTAATTTGTATTGTTTGGGTTAAGATGCAGACACGTACGCGGTTGGAGTGGGGTTGTTGTCATTTTCTCCGGCTGTGTCGTGGTGGTCGGTGGCTGAGCTCAGTGGCCTGGCGAGTCTACTGCCGGTCAGTGAATATCGGCCGGTCAGTAGTCGGTACCGGCCACTCACCTGGTACGGAGGCCGTCTGGTGCCACTGTCTGTCTGTCTGTCTGTCTGTGTCTGTCTGTCTCTGTCTCTGTCTCTGTCTCTGTCTCTGTCTGCTTCTGTTCTCTGTCTGTCTCTGTTCTGTCCTCTGTCTTCTCTCTGTCCTGTTCTGTCTCTGTCTGTCTCTGTCTGCTCTCTGTGTCTGTCTCTGTCTGTCTCTGTCTGTCTCTGTCTTGTCTCTGTCTGTCTCTGTCTTGTCTTGTCTCTAGTCTGTCTGTCTCTGTCTTGTCTGTCTTCGTGTTCTGTCTTGTCTCTGTCTGTCTGTCTTGTCTTGTCTGTCTCTGTCTGTCTGTCTCTGTCTGTCTGTTCTCTGTCTGTCGGTCTCTGTCTTTCTGTCTCTGTCTGTCTGGTCTCTGTCTGTCTGTCTCTGTCTGTCTGTCCTGGTCTGTTCGTGTCTCTGTCTGTCTGTCTCTGTCTGTCTGTCTGTCTGTCTGTCTCTGTCTGTCTGTCTGCTGTACTGTCTGTCTCTGTCTGTCTGTCTCTGTCTGTCTGTTCTCTGTTCTGTCTGTCTGTCTTCTTGTTCTGTAACAATGTCTGTCTGTCTTGTCTGATTCTTTGTCTGCTTTGTCTGTCTGTTCTTGTCTGTCTGTCTGTCTGTCTGTCTGTCTGTCTGTCTGTCTGTCTGTCTGTCTGTCTGTCTGGTGTAGCGGCCACTGTAGTCCGCCGGTGAGCCCCCCCCCCCTCCCTTCCCCGGAACCACTGTCCGACGCTCAACCCCGCTCTGGACTCGGGCGACACTTCACTCCGTCAGATATATCTCACTAGCCCTCTATCCTCTGGAATCAGGCCTGGATTGGTGTAAGGCCCGTCATAACTTACTCACGCTGGCCGCGGATTTCGCCGTGTCTAATGCACGACAGTTGCCGCTGTCCAATTAGCCGGGACTGCCGGCGGCGGCCGGCCGGTGGCTGCTGCGGCCGGCGGCGGTCTCAGGCGGTCTGAGGACGGCTCGTTCATAATGGCGTGTCCGGGTGTGCGGCTCGTTTGGTGGACCTGGCGAGTCAGTTAGGGAGACGGATCGGCGGCGGAGGGCGGAGCCGCTGTCAGCCTCCCTCTGCTCAGTGCCGGGGNATGCTGTTCCTCTCTAGGGTCTAACAGAAGCCCCGCTGTCCGGTATAGCGTGTTGTAGTGCAGTGCGCTGTCTGATGCTGTCCTGTTCTAGTGTCTATCAGAAGCCCGCTGTTTCCGGTAGCCGTTGTAGGTGCAGTCGGCATGTCTGATTACTGTCTCTCTTAAGTAGTGTTCTATCAGAAGCCCCGCTGTCCGGTAGTTGTAGTCAGTGCGCTGCTCTGATGTGTTCCTCTCTAGTAGTGCTATCCAGGAAAGCCCCGCTGTTCCCGGTTAGCCGTTGGTAGTTGCAGTGCGCTGTCTGATTGCTGTCCCTCCTCTAGTAGTGTCTCATCAGAAGCCCCGCTGTCCGGTTTAAGCCGTTGTAGTTGCAGGTTGCGCTGTCTCGATGCGGTCCTCTCTAAGTAGTGTCTAATTTCAGAAGCCCCGCTGTCCGGAGCCGTTGTAGTGCAGTGCGCTGTCTGATGCGTCCTCTCTAGGTTGTCTATCAGAAGCCCCGTGTCCGGTAGCCGTTTGTAGTGCAGTGCGCTGTCTGATTACTGTCCTTTCTCTGTAGTGGCATGTTCTATCAGAAGCCCCGCTGTCCGGTTAGCCGTTGTAGTGCAGCTGCGCTGTCTGATTGCTGTCCTCTCTAGTAGTGTCTATCAGAAGCCCCGCTGTCCGGTAGCCGTTATAGTGCAGTGCGCTGTCTGATGCTGTCCTCTCTAGTAGTGTCTATCAGAAGCTGTCCGTCGGCAGCACTTCCATCCGTTAGCGTGGCGACGTCTCCAGCTTGCCATACCGGCCGGCTGACTCAGCCAATGAACCAGGCTCCTTATTTGGCCTGACAATGGCTCGGCACAGAATAATGCAGCTCACGCTGCTATGATGCAGCCGATTGTGATCTCTGTCATATTGTACGATTTATGCAGTTCGCACTGATGCAATAATGCTAATGGCAATACATGTTCTTGTAATGAAAGGAAGATTATGAAGAAGATTAGTGAGTAATTTCCTCAATGCAAATGAGTCACTGGGCTTCGGATCATTCGTTTCAAGGGAGCGGTGCTACTTCCATTTGCTGGTATAATTTAAGTAAATTGCTTACGCTCGACAAATATGAACGTCGATATTGGCAACACAAGAAACAGTGCATCCTGCTCATCGCACTTCATTAGAATAGCTTACATCGGTTTCACAAGTAAATGATCTTTAATAATTAATAATTTGATAGGATTGAAGAAAAAACACAATCGTTGTCATGAATGCCAACACAAGAGGTTCTACATTCATACCAAGCCTTGTGACATTTATACCTACTTCCCCAATCATAGGTTTGTAATTTCATTGTTAACAATGTGAAATATAAGATTAACATTGCAAAACATTTAACATATGTATCAGATTGCTTGAGAACATATTGTTGTCATATAACAATCTCCAGGCAATAGTGATAACAATTGAAGTATAAGAACCAAGTCGAGTACTCTTTTCACAAAAATATCGGTTTAATGAATGTTTTCGGCGTGTTTGTTATAGGTATGCATAAGTTGTTACTCGAGCGACTCGACCTCGCGTGGGCTGTGGCTCTGCAATGAGCAGCCGAACCCGACCCGGCAGCTGTGGCGACGCTTTTGACGCTTTTGAGATCTCTGGCCGAACCCGACCCGGCAGCTGTGGCGACGCTTTTGAGATCTCTGGTCGAACCCGACCCGGCAGCTGTGGCGACGCTTTTGAGATCTCTGCAACCACACGTCCGATTGACAAGCGGGCTTCTTTGCTGAGCAACCCCATCTAACCTACCTTGTATACGCCGACTCACGTGGGTGACTAGTTCAGGCGTGTAGCCAAGGGGGCGGCGGAGGCGGCCGCCCCCCCCCTCGAGGCTCGTCGGCCCTTTAAGACCTTTGAGCATGTCTTAGAGGCCCCTAGCCGGATCGAAAGGGACCCTTATCGGGTCAGAGGGCTCTTAAACACGTCGAATGCGACCCTATCCAACACAGAGGGGCCCTTGAGCAGGTCGGAGGGCCCTCTGAGCATGTCAGCAGGGCGACAAAGCAGCCAGCGCAGTCCCTTGCCAGGTCTTACTGGCCCGGCTATTGTTTGAACTGCTGTTTTACTGCCTAGCCGCACTGTGTGTTAAAGGGAATATAGCACCTTGGGAAAAGTATGTAGAATGATGGAGAAGAATGCCCTGATTACGGTCCCGGCATTCATTTTGCGAAAAAGTAAGGAATTTGTTTGTAATTTGAAAAATAGTTAATATGTTTACATGTTGACGTCACACCAATCTTGCGTCACCAAAGCGACGTTTTGTGTCGTCACAAGGAGGCATCGACGGCAAAACTTTGCGCCCGCCCAGTGCCAGCTGCTGTGCCGGCACCGCACGATGGGTGCACCGGTAGGCGTGAAACGCGACTGGCTGGGTCGACGGCGCTCGCTCGCGCCGAAAGGGGCACGTTGGGGGCACGCCAAAATACGTGAACCACTAGTTGTGACCGAGCGCCTGACCGGACCGTCGGTTGGCGGGTCGGGGCGGGACGCAAGGTAACTTAAATACCTGGCGGGACGGTTCAAAAAAGCGAAGTGCTGTGGCAATTCACAGTGGAGTAGCTACTGATGACGTATGCCGAAACGTTCACCGGGATTTGTGACGGTGAAATTTATGACCACATTATGTACAACGGTTTTTTGCGTTTGAAAAACTTCAGCAACTAGTGTCGCTTTTGGAGGGAAAAAATTTTCGGATTTGGGGGTTTTCTCAAGCACACCCGACAATCTGGCTATCTCAGTTAAAAAACTAATGTTTAAAGGTGCTATATTCCCTTTTAAAGGGGAATATTAGCACCTTGGGAAAAGTATGTAGGAATGATGGAGAGGAATGCCCTGATTACGGTCCTTGGCATTCATTTTTGCGAAAAAAAGTCAGAATTTTGTTGTAATGAGAAAGAATAGTAATATGTTTAACAGTGACGTCACAATAAATCTTGCGTCACCAAAGCGAGTTGTGACGTCACAAGAGGCTGACAGGCTTGCTGGCCTGCCACGCACGATCGGTGCACCCGGTACGCTGCAAACGCGAAGCTGGCTGGATCGACCGGCGCTCGCTCGCGCCGGGTTAGGGACGTGGGGGCACGCATTACGCGAACAGTGGAGTAACTACTTATGACGTATGCGAAACGTCACTAAATTATGTAATTATACCCAAATGCCCAAATATGGCCCAACGGTTTTTGCGTTTTCAAACTCAGCAAACTAGGTTTCGTTTTGGAAGGAAAAAATTTCAGATTTAGAGGTTTCTCAGTACACCCGACAATCTGGCTATCTAAGTTAAAAACTAATGTTAAATGTGCTATATTCCCTTTAATGAACGGGAAAATGATCTGAAAGGTCCCTTAGCACGCTGGAGGGCCCCTGGACAGACCAGAGGAGCCCTGGGAAGTTGAAAAGGGCCCCTGTGCAGGTCAGAGGTTTCTTGGCCAGACCGAAAGGGCCCCTGAGCAGGTCAGAGGGCCCACTGAACACGTCGAATGGGCCTCTAGCCAGCACAGAGAGGCCCCTGGGCAGATCGGAGTACCCTCTGAGCAATGAGCATGTCGGCAAGGCGACAAAGCAGTCAGCAGGCAGTCCTTTGCCGGGTTATAAGGGCCCGTTAGCAGGCTGGAGGACCCCTGGACAGACCAGAGGGGCCCTGTAAAGTTGAAAGGGCCCTTGTGCAGGTCAGGAGGACCCTTGACCAGACCGAAAGGGCCCCTGACTAGGTCAGATCGGACCCCCTGAACATGCCGACTGGCCCCTAGTCAGCACAGAGGGGCCGCAGGGCAGGTCACAGGAACCCTTGAGCATGTTGGCAGGGCGACAAAGCAGCCAGCGCAGTCTGACCAGAAGAGTGGCTGTGTAGATCGGAGGAGCTCCTGGGCTGTTTTTGGGCTGAGCTCCTGGGCTCCTGGGCTGTGTAGATCGGAGGAGCTCCTGGGCCAGGTCAGAAAGGCCCTGGCTACACCGAAAGAGTCCCTGGCCAGGTCGGAAGGACCTCTGAACAGGCCGAATGGGCCCCTTGACACGCAGGGAAATGGGACCTTTGCCCCTTGCACGCAGGGAAGCAAGCAAGATGAAGACAGATTTTGGCCCATCTGTAAGACTAGGTACGTCTGAATAATTTCGCTTGAGTATGTTGCTGAGTAATAACGTTTAATAGGACGATTTAAGGCATCAAAAAATCCACGATTAAAGTCCTCGCAAAGTTTATTCTTGCAATCCAGGGGATTGAGGTACTGAAACAATATGTTCTTGGCCAGTCCAGACTATGCGTTTCTATAAAACACTTTTCCCAAAGCTTTATGTCATCTCTACGTCATAATCATGCGTCAATATCAAGCCCAAATAAAGCAATCAGCGATTTGTAGTTACCGGGTATACCCCCTTAGGTCCCGCACTTTTAGGACTGGAAATATTAATATTAATAAAGAGGTTGTCTTTTTGAAAATGGTGAAAGCGTCACAAGTCATTTTCGAGTATGCGCCACAACTTGGCTATCTCAACTCAAAACCCCATGTTAAAGGTGAACTGTTACCTTTAAGAGAGGCTTCTTGGAAGGTCATATGGGTCCCTGGTCAGACTGGAAGGGCCTAAAGCACGTAGGTGCGCCTAAAGCACGTCCAGATGAAGATTAAATCGGTTTGAGACTTATCAGCTTATTTTGATAATATGAAGATTAAATAGAAGGAGAACTTACTACACAATACAAATATCAAAATCGGAACTTTAGGGTATATTGTAACTCCCTTCGTCAGCGATTAGAAGACATTCGGTGGAACGCGAAAGCTCAGATTTAAATATTTGTATTGTGGAGAAAGTCCTTCTTTGTATTGAATCTATATCACCCACTGCACATCAGACATGCGACAAGGCCAAAAAATAGGATCCAAGATTCTCAAGATCCCACAACGAACTGATTTTCCACGATCCAGGCTCCACAGAATCCCATAATTTTTGTCTCCTCCAGGAGGAGGATCCATATGATCCCACGAAAATGATTTTTCCATGATTCAAGATCCACAGGATCCCACGACAAAATGATTTCGCAGGATCAAGGATTCAACATCTTGGATCCTAGGGATCCTAGATTCCATAGTTTTTTATCTTGGTAATGTATGATCACCACATGTAAAACTTCCACCATTGACATTGAGTGTGGTAGTTTTAAAGCATGAAATACGTGCATTATTATATTTCAGCACCACAAGAAGTAAAATATGATTATTATGATCCCACGACAAACAGATTTTCCAGGATCCAGGATCTACAGGATCCCACGACAAAACAATTTTCCAGGATCTAGGATCCACAGGATCCAACGGCAAAATGCTTTCCATGATCCAAGATACTCAGGATCCGACGACAAAATAATCTTGCAGGATCTAAGAATTAAGATCCAACTTAGAAACTGTGGTCATGGCACGACCGCAAACTTTTTGGGAGGTGGGGTCACTTGACCTGACCTGGTGACCTGACCTAATCGACGACGAAACTTGGAATTTCGCAAAATGTGCAAAAAGGACCCAATTATTAGTTTATGCCCAATTTGGCGGCGCTAAGCGCCGCCGTTTTTTCGTTATCTTGATAAAACATGAGGGGGGGGGGTGTTCAAACACCCCCCCAGTGGGGCGCTGGTTAATCTGCTCCCCACCACGCCTCGTACCAGTAAGCGCGTGCCGCTGTTTGATTGGCCAAGAGCGGATCCAGGTGAGGCGCGGCGCTAAGGCCCTTCCCCCTGAGCCGGGTCGCCGCAACTTCTTGTATGTGGCGCCCCCCCCCCCTTGACCAAAATCCTGGATCCGCGCCTGTTGGTCGCCCGCCCACTGAGTGATAGGAGCAAGTAGCAACCCGGTGAGACCGGAGCGCCAGTGACCTGTAGTCTGTAGACCGTGCATGACCTTGTTACACAGAATCCAGACGGACGTCCGAGAACACGGACAGTGAGCGACGGTGGCGGACACTGCACAATGCACATTCTTAGTGATATCTTATAGTGACGAATGCCTACTTAGAGCAAGTATGTGGTGGTTCTCAAAGCGTTGTATTATCCGGCATATTTTATTTAATAAGTACTTGGGCATTGGACAAGTACTGTCTTGTATACGCCTCCATCCCTCACTAATTCGATGACGTTATGAAGACATTGCGTGCTTCTAAGCCAGCTGAATTTGCATTATTCTGAGGAAAAAATGCGAGTTTGAACCAAATAACTGACATACTAGCCGTTTTCACGATGAACTATTTTGCACGAAATGTTTTAAAATATTTTAAAATGTTTTCAAATGTTTTAGTAGTAGGTAGCCGTTTTCACGATGGACTAATTTGCGAGAAAGAAAATAACCCTCGCTCTACGGTCTCGTAGGGCGAGGGCTAAAGCATTGCTCGCAAATTAGTCCATCGTGAAATGGCTACTACTAAAACATTTTAAAATGTTTTAAAACATTTCGCGCAAAACAATCCATCGTGAAAACGGCCACTAATTCGCTTTTTCCGCGTCAATATATATATATATATATATATATATATATATATATATATATATATATATATATATATATTTGTATGTTTTACTATTAACATAATAATACAATTATTCCTTTCTCAATCATTTCTGAGCCTTTTTTTGGTGAACTGTTTCTTGTAATGCTACAGAGCAGCGTCATTGTTTAGGCCCTACCGGTCTCAATCAACTCATTTACCGGTCTCAATCAACTCATTTACCGGTCTCAATCAACTCATTTACCAGTCTCAATCAACTGATTGAGCTCCGTCTGCTGGTAGCGGGGGAAGTCAGGGTGGCGGTGGCTGCCGCTGCCAAATACGGGGCGACAGTCGGATGGTCGATGGTCGCAGTGCCGGCCTGCTAATTGAGCACAGTGAGAGCTGCTATCTGATGGGCTGTCGCCGCAGACCGCGCCAGAGCCGCCGATAAGCCGCCCATCGCGCCGTGTCGCGCCTTGTCGCACCGCGCAGACAGCTTGTCGTATTGTCCCCGGCCGTCACCGGCTTCACCGGGTGTCACCGGGTGTCACCGGGTGTCACCGGGTGTCACCGGGTGTCACCGGGTGTCACCGGGTGTCAGTGGGTGTCAGAGGGTGTCAGAGGGTGTCAGAGGGTGTCAGAGGGTGTCAGAGGGTGTCAGATTGTCAGTGGGGTGTGTGTCAGAGGGCGTCAGAGGGTATCAGAGGATGTCAGAGGGTGTCAGAGATTGTCAGTAGGGTGGGTGTCAGAGGGTGTCAGAGGGTGTTATGGGTGTCACCAGGCCTGATGGGAGGCGTCCGACTGTCAGAGGACGTGATCACCGCTGTCTGATGCTGATGTCGGGCAGCTGACGTCACTGCAGGCCATGGTGCGTGACAGCCGGTCAGTGCGGGGATGCTCCATTGCTCTCTGTGGGTGGCGGTGGGTGGCCCGAGCCAGCCGGAGCAGGAGCCCGGCCGGCAGCTCCTGCAGAGACACTCAGCGACTCGGCCGGCAGCTCCTGCAGAGCCACTCAGCCGGCAGCTCCTGCAGACACTCAGCGACTCGGCCGGCAGCTCCTGCCAGACACCAGCTACTCGGCCGGCAGCTCTGCAGAGACACTCAGCGACTCGGCCGGCAGCTCCTGCAGAGAACACTCAGGACTCGGGGCAGCTCCTGCAGAGACACTCAGCGGACTCGGCGGCAGCTCCTGAGAGCACTCGCGACTCGCCGGCAGCTCCGCAGAGCCACTCAGCGACTCGGGCCGGCAGCTCCTGCAGAGCCACTCAGCGACTCGGCCGGCAGCTCCTGCAGAGACACTCAGCGACTCAGCCGGCAGCTCCTGCAGAGACACTCAGCGACTCGGCTGGCAGCTCCTGCAGAGCCACTCAGCGACTCGGTCGGCACCGGTGATGCTGACAGCCGACACAAGTGGTTTAACGATACAAATCACTGGAGTCTCATTCACTGGCCGATCCAGACTCTCTCCGTGGGGTGCATCTTTTTGTGGCAAAAAGGTACCCCATAATTTTTCTCCTCGGATCTTGGCTGTTCGCCTTAATTTTGTATTTGAGCTTCGAAAATTTACTTTTTCGGGACAAAAATCACTTTCTTCTCGACTTTTTTTCGGTGATTTTTTTTTAAAGCAAAAACAAATAAAAGTATAATACAAAACGCGATATTCCGTGCATATGCACATATAAGTACCTAATACAAACATTTATCTCATACCAACTCGCAGGGGCTTCACCCAATAGTTCTTGAGTCGGGGGTCTGCTGAAGTGACGAAAAAATGTACCCCATTTTTTGCGTGTATTTAAGCCTTTGCAATATATTTAATGCGGATTTGCATGCTATAGTAGGTATTTAGTTGCTTAGCGTCGCACGCAATTTTTTCGGGTTTACCTGATAAAACCTAGACATATATAGGCGGTGGGTCTCGTAGAGGTTAGAGGCTTAAATGTGAATCATTCAATTCAGTGTTACGACAAACCAAAGACGATGACGATGGCCACCGATGTGACGCCGCCAAACAGCGTGATAATTGTGCTTTTATGTATTGGAAAACGCCATTTTTATTTTGAAACTAGACCGTAATTGAAGCCAAGCCTCAGGTAACTCTTTTCCTGGTTGCACGTTCGGTATGATGACAAAATATATTGAGATGAAGATAGCTTCGGGTCGTAAATCATGATGACCGGTGGCAGTCAGCACTCAATAGTACATATGATTATAATAACTGTACCTATACATCTGTACGAAATTGTAACAAACAACTGTCGATAGTGCAAATGCTTTGATTTGAGAGCAGCAAGAATGAGACAGAAAGACTTTTCCGAACACAAATGGTCCCTGCGGATCTCGAGGAGCCTGTTGGGAGATGATTTTGGGAGATGGCCGTGGTCTGGTCCCCACTATTAGCTCTTCGGTCCAGAAAGCTGGGCACCGCTGGAGCAGCTTCCGGGTGCCGATGTGACATGTCCGCGTCGTTCCGTTTGCGTCGCCATTTTTGGAACTCGGCAGGCTATAGCTAGCTTAACAATTACCATCAAGAAGAGCCTTTGTCTGACACTTAATGCAATTCATTGATCCATTTTCCTTATTTTTTTTAAGCTATTGCAAAAATTGGGTTAGGCCGCGAAGCAGCACGATTTTTTACAGTTTTTGACTATGAATAGCAGGATTTTGACTGCTGCCAAGGCTATTTTGACGATAAATTGTTAACTTTCCCAGTGCTCTCCTTAGATCATTATTTTTCATGTTCAGCAGGGAACACGCCGGGGGGCATATTTGTGTTGAATGTCCCCGAGGTTCCTGCCGGGGGCATTTGCCACTGATGCCCCCCTGGATCCGCCAGTGGTCTCTTTTTTAAATAGAAAAAGATACATTTTAACAGGGAAATATACTATGGTGTCAGCATTTATGTTAGGTTTACAGATAAATATGTCAATAGGACGCCGTTGCTACTTGTGTTTTCTTGTTTTGTTTTCTTCGAAAGATTGGCAAATTTAAAGTGTTTTTAAAATATATAACACGTTCGCGATATGTGTTCTGGTTTTATCAGGGGACTTGCCTTCATACACCTGATGAAGGTTTGTGCCGAAATAAAGTTACATTTTTTATATGTTTATTATTATTATTTTGAGACTCAAGTCATTTGTATCGTTAGTTCTGAATTACGCGAAGTCTCAAACAAGGGTGAAACTTAATTGATCAAGTAGTTCAATTCTGGGAGTAATTTAACTCAGGTATATGTACATATTTTATTTCAGTCCAATGCTTACACTGTATTTTTTATATAACGCAAATTTCGGGTGACTGTTTACTGAGCTAAGTATTGAATGTAATGCAATGTAATCTTATAACTACATCTTATACAAAATGAAATCGTTCAAACGAACCAAGAGTGTTCACCTCGATGGTTCACCACGTCATATATCATGTTCATACGCCTGTGTTGCATGCCACTGCGCAATTAATTATCTTATGGTGGACGAAGCCGATCGTACGTGTTCATTGTTGAACGTATCTTACGAGCTGCCGACGACTGTCACGCGCCGGCAGCTAATACAGACGTGTCTTGTAGCGCCCACACATGAAACACGTGCGGCAGGGAGCCGTGCCGTGTACTCAGCTGCGGCGTGTCAGAAACAACACGGCCACATGTTTTCAGCCGTTTCTTTTCACCGCGCCTCGTGCAGATCGCTCGGAGTGGTCTTTGAAGTTGTGATGCTATTATGTACTGCTAAAAAAGCGCGTGCGGTTTACCAGCAATGGGTAACCTTTACGGCATGCCATTCCTCAATTAGTGTCTGGGAATGTCTTTGGCATGGCTGTCGTGTTGAATGACACTGCGACGCCCCACTTCATAAACGAGTTTACTGGGATTTTTCTCTCTCTGGTTCTGAGAAACCAGAAGCCGTAGAGCTAAGTGAACATATCAGATGAAATGGGTGAGCTCGCGTGGAATGAGTGAACTTCCTACTCGTGTCCCGGGGTCTGTGGCATTTTAGGGCAACTTTTAAATCTATGAACAGCAGGATCATAGGAAAACGTAAGGAATGTGAAATGTTTTGAAGATGCAGAAGAACATTTAGACGTTGTAACATACATATTTTTTCTTCTTCTTCTAGAAAGCGCATTTGTTGGTTTATTTTGGAGTTTTGAGCGGGCATTCCACCTGTAGCTGAGTTGTTCGTTTAGGATGTGTGCACTGATGGCGTGAGTTTCATCACAATTTGACACACTGGCGGATCCAGAAAGTGTAATTTTGACAGTTTGGGGGGGGGGGGCAAATCCCAACAAATTATCGCAATAATTTGACCAAACTCATCGGATTTCGCTTGCTTGATGTATCAAATAACTAAATTTAAAACAGAACTTTCTCTAGTAAAAGTGTTAGCTTGCGACAAACTCAGGAAATGGTGTCAAATTGCGCCGATTTTGGGTGGTTTTGGGGGGCATGGCCCCTTTGGCCCCCCTGGATCCGCCCTTGATTTGACAGAGTTTTAGGTTCACGCTGACTACGACAGAAGAAGGGGTAATTAGTGTTGTTTAAGGTGACTTCACTTATTATGCACGAGGCTTCCGCAATCCGCATGCGATTGTACAGTACAGAGTGGTGGCATTGAGGGTATTTTAGCCGAACCTACGTCCTACACCCATTTAAATTTGTCTCAATGGAAGTTACCATGGTTTAGAAAACAACTTATATGATACTTTGTCGTTTTCAATGCAAATGCTTTTACCAGGTTACTATGGCAAGAGACAAGCTAGCTAGAAACACTTAAACAACATAAACTTAAACACTAGTCCTGGCGTTAAAGATAACCTGCTTGTAATTGCTTCAACATTTACTCGCAGGGCAAATTACCGTGCTACCGAATATCAGAAACGATGACTGCCTGCTAAATAAACTGAGACACAAACTGAGACACAAACTGAGACACAAACTGAGACACAAACTGAGACACAAACTGAGACACTAACGGAGGCATAAACTGAGCCTGCCACACAAACTGAGAGAAGCCATAAGCACTGTAATGGATAGATAAGTACTAAGTAGGTGCATGTATACTATTGGTTCCAAAATCAGCGTCCCGCCGGGCTGGCCGGCACAGTAGTTAGGGAATATACCGCCTTGAAAAAAGTATGTGGAATGATGGAGATGAGTGCCCAGATGATTGGCACTCATCTCCATCTTTCCACAAATTGTTTCCAAGGCGGTTAAAGGGACACTGCCACCTTATAATTATATTTGAGTAGAGATAGCCATTTTGCGTGCTTGGCATTTAAATTATGTATGATATTATAAGCTAAAACAACCACCGAGGTTGAATCACAAATAAATTTGAGCTTGATCTTGACATTTGTAAACAAAATAAGTCCTTAGTGTATTGGTACATAGACCAGGAGCCGATGTCGTCATCTCTGTTTACACAATGCTGATGATAGTTGACTTGTCTTATATTTGGCCGTACATTAATCATACATTTGGCAGCGTGAAGGTTTTCTCTATTTCCTGAAATTCCTTGATATGACGTCATCAGCCCAAATATTAAAACCTAACTTTTTTATGAAATCGACATTGTTTGTGAGAAACAAATGTCATAATCGTGTTTGGCAGCAATTACTTCATATTTAGCACCACAAGTGACGTTCATTTGAGAACTTTTGGGAAGGTTCCAGTGTCCCTTTAAAGGGACTGTCCCACCTTAAAGGGACACTGCCACCTTCCAAAAAGTTCTCAAATGTACGCCGTTTTGTGGTGCAAAATATGAAGTAATTGCTGCTGAGACACGATTATGACATTTGTTTCTCACAACATGCTCAATTTCATGAGAAAAAAATGTTTTAATATTTGGGCTGATGACGTCATATGAATGGATTTTTGGGGAAAATATAAAACTCTTCACGCAGCCATAAGTATGACTTATGTATGGTTAATGTATTGTCAACGTAAACAGTCGACTGTAATCAACATTTAGTAAAGAGAGACGCAAGACATCGAATCAGGGTCCCAATTCAATACATTGGGGATAGGAAATGCTACAGATGTCAAAATCAAACTTCGAATTTATCTGTGATTCGACCTCAGTGGTTGTTTTAACTTATTACCATACATATTGCATGCCAAGCAAGCCAAAATGGCTATATCAACTCAATATAAAATGTTAAGGTGGCAGTGTCCTTCTTATATTTGAGTTGATGATAGCCATTTCCGGTGCTTGGCATTGAAATTATGTTGGTATAAGTTAAAAAACCAAACCGAGGTCGAAATCACAAAAGAAATTTGGAGTTTGGTTTTGACAATCTCAACAAAGAACCTATGTGGTATTGATTAGGTTTAATCGATCGTCGTCCATCTCTCTTTACCCAATGTTTGTGAAAGTCGACTTTGTTTCTACATTTGGCGTTACATAAGCCAGAACCTAGTCATACATATACAGCGTGAAGGTTTTTCTCTCCATTTCCCCAAAAATTCTTCATAATTGACGTCATCAACCCAAATAATTAAAACGTATTTTTAATTAAATTAAGCACTGCTAGTGAGAATAACAAATTCATAATCCGGTTTCGGCAGCAATTTACTTATATTTAGCACCACATGCGGCGTACATTTGAGAACTTTTGAAAAGGTGAGACAGTCCCTTTAACTCAATTCAACTGCTGTGCTGGCCAACACGGCGGGACGCTGATTTTGGAACCAATAGTGCCTACCACTGACATTCTACTGACGCCAATAAGATCACCATTCAGCAAGCTTAGTGGGATCAAGTCTATAAAGCTCCGAGTTAACCAATGGCCCAGGACATCCATATGCGTCTCTCTGTCTCAGTGGCGGATCTAGGTTTTGAGTTAAAGGGGGAACAAATCGCTCTGCGTTTCGTCGGTGAAAAGTTGCTAAGCAGGTCGTCAGCAGAATCCTATTTTATATAGTGTAAAATTGGTTTACTCAGGAGGGTATGGCCACGTACCCCCCCCCCCCCTCTTGGCTACGTCCCAGGACCAAGAACGTCCTTTAAATTGGGAGGGCAGTGAAACTTTGAGATCTCGTCTTGAGAGAAACCCTACCAATATTACATATTTTTGCAGGTTCGGGCTCTTCTCGTCCTGGCGAACATTTAACCACCAACAACTTTTCTCACCAAGCACAGTAACATATTCTAGTAACAAAATTGGCCGAAAAGTGATAGAGGCTGGCCCCCCGGTCTCTCCTGTTCCTACGCCAATGTTCTGATCTTTCGAATGGAAAGGAGGATGGACGACTTTGAACAGCGCTGCTGCAACTCGCACCTCCCTCTCTAAAAAACGAGGGGTTACCTACTTATAACTACCGCAAGACACCCATTCCAGTGGTAAGATGTCCTTCTCACCTGATTGATGACATGATGTGTCCGTGCAAAAGTTGCGAAACCATAGCGACGCCACTGTTGAGCGGGGGAGGCGTAAATCACGACTTACCGGGACACAAATCACAACCTGTCGGATTGGTTGGGGGGGGGGGGCAAAAACATACGTTTTCCTGGCAATATTTCGTTGTGGGGGGGGGGGGCACAACGAACTGTCCATTTTGCCCTACCATAGATCCGCCACTGGTCGGTCCTGATCAATCACATTTTGGTCACATGCAAGTCACTTAAAGAAGAGTCCCTAAAAGAAGTCACTACATGAGTCACGAATGTGCGGTAAACGCATTGACGAGTCTCGGGTATGACGTCAGACGGGTGTGGTTACAAGTGGCGAAAGAAAACGCAGTGGTGCCGTCATGGTCAGCAGCTTGGTCGTATCCCTCCGCAGTGGTGCCGTCATGGTCAGCACTAGCAGCTTGGTCGTATCCCTCCGTAGTGCTGCCGTCATGGTCAGCAGCTTGGTCGCATCCCTCCGTAGTGGTGCCGTCATGGTCAGCAGCTTGGTCGTATCCCTCCGCAGTGGTGCCGTCATGGTCAGCAGCTTGGTCGTATCCCTCCGCAGTGCTGCCGTCATGGTCAGCAGCTTGGTCGTATCCCTCCGGTGTTTGTGCGTACCCGTGCCAGCCAGTGAGTAATGGTGGTGGAATGTGTCATCCTTCCGTATGACATGTCTCGTGTGTATGTACATTACATACACAGGGGTGTCATTTTCTGAAAATGATTGAGAGACCCTAATGTTAAATTTATAAAACTACCATGCAACGTCATAGGCCTAATATTACAATTATAAATTATTTGGGGTGGGCCTCCCTAAAAGTATACAAATCGACACCGGTGTACATACATACCTTCTTACTAAAGCTCCGCTTCACACACTGCCGTGCATTGTGACGCACGGCCTAGAGGCCATCATATGATCATTCTCAAACTGTGCGCCGAGTGGATTAACGCTGCAGGCCATCATGCCATCATTAGCTGAGCTGACCATCGCTGACGAGTCAGCCAGTCAGCTCAGCTATCAGCGGGGGTGACACAGCCGCCCCCTACAGAAACGGGGACGCAAATAAATGGCCCGTACTTCCGGATCGACCTACAGTTAGCCGTTGCTGACCCACGTATATTGGTAGAGCACACAGCGAAACGTTCTGGGTCCAGAAGAGGCCTATTGCGTGAGAAACGTGTGGTGGTCAAAAACATACTCTTTACAGGTTCAAAAGACTCTTTCAGATTTGTATAATCTGTTTCGTTCAAGATTTATCTGGGATCTATAAATGTGTCTCTCGAGTCGTGGAAAAGCACTTTCAGATTCAAAACACCCATCAGCATACTAGTGGCATTTCCAGTTTCCAAATGTCAAATCTGAATCGGCCCAGATCATAGAGCTATCGCAGGCTTTTCATAGGCCGCCCGACATGTGCAGCGCTCCGTCAGCTGGGCTCAGCTGGGTCAGTCTCCGCTCCGTTTTGAGTCCAGCGGCTGTATTACAGTGTCGTTGCAGCCCTGCAGCCCTGCAGCCAGCGTGGGTCGGCGGTGGCACGGAGCGCTGCAGATCATTCGTTTCGGTATACGATACGTCCATACACGGTCTGCCGCCGATCATACCACCCAATATACTCAGCCGAACGCCGGCGAATTAAAGGCTATTTGCTACCATTTTAAGAGCTGGTATTTTCTGTTGGTAATTATCTCAGCAGTATACCATTTGGGAGGGCTTGATATCTTAATTTTGCAACCATTTATTTGGCATGGTAAATCAGACGAATGCAGTTCTAAACTGTAATAAAATATAGGTACTGTGTGCGATATTTCGATCGCAAACTGTCCCAATGCAGAAATGGGAGTGAGGGAGCCGAACCATAACCAGCGTTCCCAAGCGGCAAAATAATTACCTCATGCATTTTGCAATCATCTTTCAACTTCAATAGCCAGCCCCTACTGTGCCGTTTCAGTCAACTGCACCTGTGTACCGTGTAGCCACCCACCGCACCCACCGATACGATACCATTTCCTTTGCGGTTGGAGAAAGAAGTCGGCAGCCGCCGTCTGCCAGCTGCTGCAGCCCATCTTACTGCAGCTTCCTGACTGAGACGGCCGATCGGGGGCGTCGGCGGCCAGCAGCTGACCCGCTCAGTTCCCGCTCCAGTGATCGGCAGCGTGTTCCCTGTGTATTACAGAGAAGGTGCCTCGCTGGGAGGATGACGGTGGCCCACTGGTGATCCGTAAGTGGCGAGCTGCCCGCCCCCGGCAGCACGGCATGTTGGAGCGGCCCACTGCACGGCCTGCAGGCGGCCGCACCATGTGACGGCGGGCGGAGGGAGGCACGGCGGGTGCTACACTCGGTGGCACGCCGGCGATGCCAGTCTCCCTCTTCCTCGGTCTCTCGTTTTCTCTTCTCGTCTTCTCTCTCTCATTCTCTCTCTCCATCTATTCTCTCTCTCTCTCTCTCTCTCTCTCTCTCTCTTTCTTCTCTCTCTCTTCTCTCTCTACTCTCTCTCGTCTTTCTGTCTCTCTTCTCTCTCGCGTCTCTCTTTTAAGTCTCTCTCTCTCTCTCTTCTCTTTCTCTTCTCTCTCTCTTCTCTCTCGTCTCTCTTTTCTCTCTTCGTCTCTCTCTCTCTCTCTCTCTCTCTGTCTCTCTCTCTTCTTCTCTCCTCTCTACTCCTCCCTCTCACGTCTGTCTCCCGTTGTCTTTCTGTTTTTGGTTGGTGGCTCTCAGGTTGACAGTTCGCTGCTCTTCGCCGGCGAATTTCCCCTCCTTGGTGGATGCATCCCTCCGTTCCTCCCTCGATCGATAGAAACAATTTCAGTTATATTTCCCCTGGGTGCCCTAAATTACGTTTCCCTCCCGTCCCCGATCCGCACGCGAGCCCCAGCTCGAGGCCGTCCCGAGAGCACCTCCACCTCCACCTCCACCTCACCTCACCTCACTCGACCTCACTCATTACTCCAACTATCTACCCCCTCTCTCTCTCTCTCTCTCTCTCTCTCTCTCTCTCTCTCTCTCTCTCTCTCCCTCGCTCTCTGTTTGCTGTGTTTTGGGTTAGCGGTGTGTGTAGTTAGTTGTCGGTACACGGCCGGCGTGTGTAGTTAGCTGTCAGTACACGGCGTGGTCTAGCGGGCTGGCTCGGCTGCTCCAGCATTGAAGGGCATTGTACGCCCGGTCGGTAATCGGTACATAATAGCTACAGCTTCTGGTGGTCGGTATGTAGTAGGCGCTGCATGGTTTGCTCTCAGTGCTGGAGCGGTGCCGGCACACCCGGCCGGCATGTGACACTCGGCGACAGGTGACACTCACTCGGCGACACTCGGCGACAGGTGGCGGCCAGCGACCGATCAGCACGACAGCTCGATGTTCGGCACACACACACGGAACGTGCACTGCTCGTATTCATGACACGATCGATCGAACAACAGTGCATGGCTCGTCACTGTATGACCATAGCCCGCCAGGAAGAGAGGTTATATGCCTGCTGTGTGCACAAGCTCATAGTCAGAACCGT
>VOPJ01002938.1:0-33594 GCA_014673585.1 Semibalanus balanoides | reverse complement strand
AGTGAGTATGAGAGTGTGTTAGTGCAAGAGTGAGTGAATGAGAGCTAGAGTGAATTAGTTCGAGAGTGAATGAGTGAGTGAATGAGTGAGTGAGTGAGTGAGTGAGAGCGAGAGCGAGAGCAAGAGCGAGAGCGAGAGCGAGAGCGAGAGCGAGAGCGAGAGCGAGTGAGTGAGTGAGAGCAAAAGTGATTGAGCGAGAGCGAGAGAAAGCGAGTTTGTGAGTGAGCAAGATAGTGAGAGAGTGAGTGAGAGACTGATAGACTGAGATAGTTAGAGAGTGAGATAGTAAGAGAGTGAAAGAGTGAAAGAGTGAGATAGTGAGAAAGCGCGAGAGAAAGAGGAGAGTTTAAAATAAAAAATCGAGAGTTAACAATACCATAATTAATCTGTAAAATTGCGTAAATTTATTAATATGCGTGAAATTCGTGTTGCCAGCTGAAGCCTTTAAAAGAAATAGCCGAATATTGGGGTCTCAAGCGATCTGTCGAGCACAGTAGATACTCGTGCTGCTGGCCTGGGGCACGTGGTTCTCGGAATCTCCTTGACGGCTCGCTCGGCTCCCCTCGCGTTTCACGATCCCTGGTAGGGTCAGACGCTCAGTGACTCTCAAACTTTTCCACCCAACTGTGGCGATGGCGGCGATGGCGGCGGCCGGGTGGCGCCGCCATCGCAGTGCACAGATACTTTCAAGAAAGACTGTACATGACACCTCAAACATGTTCAGCTATGAAGGCGCTGCAATAGGCAATAGCTATACGATCGCGAGACAGAGCCGGTCACATGTCGTTGGAGTCCGTTCCAGGACGCAGCGGCTCTGTACGGGAAGAGCTGGCGCAGCCGCCAGCCGAAAACGGGTAACTCAGAGGACAATTTAGGGTGGACCGAAATGTAACAAATATCTCCGATACAACGGGAACCGTGTTTTTCCCATTGCTGCTTGCGAGAGCTTTCCAAATGGTGCGGCAATCGATATTTTGAATATTATTTCCTTTGCCGAAAATGGATTGAAGTTCGACCGATTTTAGCTAAATTAGCACTTTTTCGTCATTTTGGCTGCTTATTTACCGGCTGCAATTTCCAGTCCAATGCGCTTAATTTGTTACTTTTTGTGTAGAAAATCCTCGATAACCACATTGGGAAGTGTATTGACATCCAACCCAACGAACAGACTAAGATCGTGACACATATCATAGGACTAATATACCATCATAGAGTGAGTATACCACAATCCAATATCCCACACCGAAAGCCCTGGGAGAGGAGCTTCACGTAATGTGCACCTTGCCCAGGTGAACAAGCCGAGGGGTTTTGACAGGTGGCCTAGAACCGGAGTGAGGTCCTCTTGTTGAAAATGTTAGGAGTATGTGCAACTAAACCCCTGCAGCAGGAATTTCTCATCGTCTGGTTCCTTGGTCACGGTCAGGAACCTCCGGTAGTCGGTGATGAGCTTGGACTTTCGACTCTCTGACTATGTCGCTGCGTTACCTTCACAGTCGTCACAAACTGGCAGCCTTTCATGAAGTTGTTAGGTTCTCTAACCACTTTCGCGGACTGTTCTGCAGCCAGTTATAACTCTGATAAATTCATTGATCTTAAAAGACACGGATCCCCGAGGCCCACACAGCTTTTAGGCCCGATCAAATCCCACCATGGTCTCAGTGTCTCCTCCACGCCGAGAAGTACGGGATTTCGACGATGAAAACATCTTTGAAACGGGCAGCTGAGAGTCGAGCTGCCAGCCAGCTTTTCTGGTCTGCGCTTCAGCTTGCCACTGAACAAGCGAGAATGCCCATGCCTCCTCCCTGCGTCAGAAACCTACCAGCAGTGTCACCGGATGACCTCAGCGCGGGCTCCGCACATTGTGGTCCAAAGCACTGTACCTCAACAACTGCTTGATGAAGTGCAGGTCGTTCACTGCAGTATCGGCTCCAATTGCCGCCTTCAAGAAGTGCGGAACGTACAGTCTCTCTTGATTGAAAGTCTCTGTTCACTGTAAATTCCATTGGATCTCTTGGCCGTGGATAGATACAGTGTACAGTCTCGCTGTACTCTATACAGATACTGTACACTGTACACACAGTCTCTCTCGAAAATATCTATCCACGGCAAAGGGATCCATCCAAAAGAAGCTGTACAGTGCACAGATGCTTTCAAGAGAGACAGTGCAGCGGGCAATTGAGTTGCACGAATTTGCGCAAGGTGGCGATGGTGCTCACAAGGTCTGCTTAATTGCCAACGGGATCTATAGCCACAAGATGTTCGCCTTCGACAACGTGTTGAGCTATAACGAGTGCCTGCTGTACCTTCCGCACTTTCGTGCAAGGCGAGGCTGCGAGCCGATGCTGCCAGTGAAACGAACTTGCACTTCATTGCAAGCAGCTGTGTTGCGGTACATGGCTGTGGACCGTTGACTGTGCCGAGTCCACGCGAAGGTCATTACGGCAGCTTTGCTGGTATCTGACAGCAGGAAGGATGGTGGGCATTTTCGCGCTGTTTTAGCGGCAAAGCTGGACGCAGACCAGAAAAAGCCGGCTGGCATAGCTGACTTCCCCAGCTGCCCGCGTCCTAGAGGTGTTTCAGCTCGGAATCTCGTAATTACCAGAGTGGAGGCAGCACATGAGCTGATGAGCGTTGATCAGGCCCACAACTGGGTACTCTTCAATATCATTGAGGCATCTAGTCTAACTGGCTGCAGAACAGTCCCGAACAAGTGTTAGAGAACCTTAACTACCATGAAGCTGCCGAGTTTGTGACAACTGTGAAGGTAAACCAGCGACATAAAGGCGAGCAATGTAGTCAAGCTCATCACCATCTACCCGGAGGTTCAAGACCGTGAACCAATGACGAGCAGTATTTGAGGCAGTTCCGGTGCAGGGTTATTAAAGTGGGGTGTTTCACCTTTAACATGGGTGTTTTGAAACTGAGATAGCAGCTTTTATGTTAGAGCAGATTCAAAAAACTTAGTTATGGCTGAAGAAGTAAAAGATTCGCAACGTAAAGTTTAAAATTTTTTTCGGGACAACAGGATGAGTCTGCATTTTCTTCGGGGGGGGGCGACAACAGCTTCCGGTAGTTCGCGCCAGACGGGGCTTCCGGGTGGGGTAGGTGGACACCTCTGACACCGTAGGTACCTGATCAGCGACGCCTCGGATTAATATTCCGCTCAGCCTCTGCCGGCGCTGCGCGTTTCAACCTTTTGGTTTCAGAGGCTGTACTAGGCGTCTCAGCGGAGCCAGAACGCCACCTGGCTATTCGTACGATTTCTCGTTGAAAATACAAAGTGAAACTTACTTCTTTCTCACATATATCCATCACTTCATCCAACCAAGGTCAATATTCGTATTTTGCAGCTCCAAATGGGCACCGTATGGTTGAATTTCAAGACAACTTTCAAGGTGAACTATTCCCTTTAAGCTGCACATACATAAGCTCCTCAACTTCAACAAGAGAACCCTCACCTCCGGATTCTAGGCCACCTGGTAAAACCCTCGGTGCACTGGCAAGTGGCACAGTACGTGTAGCTCCTCTCCCCAGGGCTACGGCTGTGGGGATTATTGGATTGTAGTAACTCACTCTATGATGGCAATATTAGTCCTGATGATATGGATGTCACGATCTAGTCGATTCGTTGGTTAAATGTCAATACACTTCCCAAATGTGGTTAGTCCGATGATTTTCTACGCAGAAGAGTAACATAAATTCAGCGCATTGCCACTGAAATTGCGCCGGTAAATAAGCAGTCAACAATGACGAAAATTGTGCTCCTATTTGGCTAAAATCGGTCGACTTCAATCAATTTTAGGCCAAAGGAAGGAAATCAAAATATCGATTGCCACGCACCATTTGGAAAGCTCTCGCAAGCAGCAATGGGAAAAACACGGTTCCCGTTGTATCGGAGATATTTGTTACATTTTGGTCCACCCTAAGAGGACATATGTGCCCGCGGCGGTGGCGCGCGTCCTGCGCCACGAAACAGAGCTACGCGGACGAAACATTCCACGCAGCGTTTTAGTCGAGGCATCTGTCACATGCAGACCCCGGTACACGTTGAAAGTTCAGTGCATCCCGACGCGCAATCACACTCCTTATGCTAGGCCAGACATTTGTACTGTTACCTTTTTATTTTAAACTATCACAGGATAAGCAAATGCAATAAATAACGGTGTAAAATAAAAGATGACAAGGGCTACAAGATATTCATTTTTGATTTGCGAAATTATTTATTTTTGATCCCTAAAATTTCAAACAATGTATTGTTTTTGAAAAATAACCAAAAATCAAAATTTTCAAATATATTGAAAAACGGAAAGATGTCAGATGTCAGAGAACCACGTGCAAACAACTACCATACTACATTTCAAACTGATATTATCATTATCATTTTTGACTGAGTGATCGCATTTAAGATGCTGGTAACTCATGTCAAATTTGAAAAAAGTGTTTTTGACTTTTATTGACAAGATACAGACAAATAAATGACAGCACTGTTTTCTGAAACAAAGATGGTTTAGAAACATGCCCTTTTGATTTATATTTATCAATTTCAAACATTGGCATTGTGTAACCTTACCTTGGCCTTTGTTTGATAATAGTTTCATTTACACGAAGTCAGGTGGCAAAATGAGTATGATCCATAAAGCATTAAAACTTGTATTGCATGACTTTCGTATATATTTTATGTATAGTGACCTTTCGTGACCTGACCATGATCTTCATCTTTCCCAACAATCTCATTTAGGTCATGCGGGAGGTGTATCATACCTTTGAGAGCATTTTGGCTGATTATGGTTGCAATCGTCTTGCAGTTTGTCCGCCCCCGTAGCTCAGCGGGAGAGCGCCGGTCTTCTGACCTATCTCAGTAGTGGCAGCCTGGGTTCGAGTCGCTTCGGCGCTCGCCTATTGCTCCTGACTGGGATGGAGCCTGCCGGTCGGTTGGCAGCGGTACGCACTCAAGGCCAGGTTGACGTCAGCAGAGCGGGGCGGACCGTGTCCAGGTATGTCGGGCACGTAAAACTTTCGTCTCTAAATTATGCCGGGCCAACAGAATTGCGCGATCGGGTGGTGGACGGTTACAGACCAGCGCAAAAGCTCTGCTCTAGGCGCGGGTCCCTTGACCTCGGAAAGCCATCCCTACAAAGCATTCGTACTAAATTTTTATGAAAAAAAAAATCGAAAGCTTTGGATGGAAAATATGGCCCTTAAAATAAAATAGTCCGTTTTTATATTTGACTTGACATATGACCTCAATTTGACATTTTTGAGTATGCATTATATATGTCTCCTTGAGTGGTTTCGAATGCTGCATTGCATAGTTTTTCATGGGTGTCTAAACCCCAAGCCCAGCCCTGCCGAAGCCCATGAACACCAAGCCCAGACCCAGACCAGACCCATTTAAATTCATAATATTGAGGCCCATGTCCGGTTCCGGCACATCCATATAAACCCGCGCCCCACTGGGGGGGGGTTGGAACACCCCCCTCATGTTTATAAATAACGAAAAAAACGGCGCGCGTAGCGCCCGCCAAATTTTTGGGGGTTTGGGGCATTTAAACTATTTACTGATTCCTTTCCGGACATTTTGCCGAAAATTCAAGGTTTTCGTGTTCAGGTCAGGTCAGGTCATCAGGTCAGGTTCAAGTGACCCTTACCTACAACAAAAACGTTTGCGCGTCGCTGCCCATGACTACAGTTTATAGGATTTATTTTAAAACTTTTAGGAATACATTAGTATTAGTATCTACAAAATGTATAATCTCGGATTTTTGCTATCGGTGACCTTAGGCGGAGTTCAATTTTGCTGATCTCCCCATTATAATCAATGGAAGAAAGAAATAATCAAAATGCTTTCTTTGTCGACCTATATCAGTCATTTCCTTCTGGATGGATGTTATCATAATGATATTATGTATGATCCGAGTGCAGGGTCTGTTCAGGAACATTACGGGGTTCATCTGAGGTCATCCGAGGTCACCAACACCTTTTCGTCAATAACTCTGCCATAAATGAAAGATAGAGAGGCTCCCAAATTTACACCAGTGTGTGCTCCGCAAGACACATCTACTGATAGCAACATGACCTACTTGGGTCACCATTTGACCTTGACCTGAGGCCAATTTTTCATGTTGACCTAACATAATAAAATTGCATATATTTTAAATCGAATTGACGAGACAAACACGATGCGTAAACAGTATGACGTTATCTTTCTTAGATAAGAAGTTATTCACGAAAGTACTTTTTGCCAAAATCAGCTCTTTTGACTTTAAATGACTCTTAGAGCCTAAACTATTGACCTGAGATCAATTTTGAGACATTAGGTGCGATGAAAATGCATTGCTAGCGATTGTACATTTGAACGTTTGTTTCTAGATAGCATAGTTCCGAGATATTTGGGGTTTCTGGAAGCGATGTCCTTAAAACTTGAAAATTTGACCTCGATGAACCTCTGGTGACCTACTTTTTGACAGTGACGAAAAAAGTCTGAAATAGTTTCTCGAAATGATTTCGATTAACGGTTCGAACAGTTGTCTTTTGTTGTGGTGTGCTACGTTTCCTATGGGAGCGGAGTTAGAGGGGGGGGTGTTCAACACCCCTCCCCCAGTCGGGAAGGAAATGCACAGAGGCCAAGTGGGGCGCGGTAAGCAGATTAATTATTTTTAATAAAATTTGCAACCATTAGCCTAACATATTTATCTGCATGCTATTAACGAGAAATAATAACACGCACCTGTGTATTGCTGTGGCTTTTGACACATCGAACACTTTTCGATCGACATTGTCATACTGGATCAGACTTTGGATCGGACATGATTTGGAATTTTTAAATATTTCACCACTGCTAGGAACTTACCATGATTTATTGGTCTCATATAATTGCCAAAATTTATTGTTTAAGTGCCCTATATAATTTAATAACATATTTACCTAGTTAAACATCTGGTTGTCAAGTAATAAAATAACGGATAGCGACATGACTTAAAAACTTTCATACCATGCCCACCCAGTACCTATGAAAAGTCGAAAAATATATTACCCAGCCCAGAGAATCGAAATAATTGTGTGGGTACCCATGGGTGCACCCGATGCATGAAAAATACTGCTGCATTGCGCGTTTCACTGCGATCAGTGGTTCGGAAGATAGCCGAAGGGGGCGTTAAAAGGGGAAAAACGAAATGGGCGTTAAACGCCCCTTCGGTTATCTTCCGTCTATAGTGTTATAGCTACCCTGTCCATGGTGTTCAGATCAAACCACAGTCAATGTCGGGATAAACTGACTGTCACAAGTTTACATGTTTTCTTATTTAGTGTCTTTTTTACATATGAATAATACAAGTCATTTACGTTAGGTGGCCGTAAAATCAAATCCATTTTAACATGATCACATTGAGTAGGTAGGTAGGTAGTCAATTATTAACATTCAATGATCAATCTTCAATATTCAAATCAAAATTTAACATATTGTTCGCTTTACAACCGCAAATAATGTATCTGGACATCCATATTTGTTTACGAATCTTAATACTATTTATGACTTTTTTCTGGTTATCAGATGCGGCAAACGCAAATCAATTCCTCAGCATCCCAGCCAACTGCCATCCGCATCATCGCACAGCACAGGTTAACAGTCAATTCCCTCTTGTGCGTGATAATTGGTAAGCAAAACACTAGCGTCTTGTTTTCGCTAGCTGTTGCTACCAAATGAGAAAGACATTTTTTAGTTCTGCACACACTACTATGTTTCGAAAACTTTCTTATTGAAACAATAACCTAAATTTTTAATTGGGCACATTTGCATCGAATGAGTTCAAGGGCGAATCCAGGGGGCAGAGGGGTCATGCCCCCCCAAAGGTCCTGAGACTATGTTTTGCCCCCCCCCCAAACGGTCGGACGTTCAGGTGTAAAAATTTCTTTTTGCAATAGTCGAAATACATCCGTCCAAAGTGAAAACTCAAAAATTTCGCGCCGCGGGCTTCGCGGCATGACACAAAATACGCATTTGTTGAATGATAAAAATTGGGAAAATAGATGAATGAATTAATTGAGTGTCTGGCAGTCTTCTCTTGGCGGTACCTATTTGCTCTGTGTCCAAGTGGCTGGACCAAAATGCGAATAGTGGGACCAGGCCAAACCATCTCCCCGAGCCATTCGCCCAGGCTCCTCCAATCCGCAGGACCATTATGTGCGGAAAAAAGCTGTTCTGCCGCTTGCTGTTTTTAAAAACCATTTGGCACTGTTACCAATTGTTTGTTGCATTTGTGCCATATGATAAACCAAACAGTTTTTTTATTTAAATTTGATTCCATATACCTAATTATTAAGCACTTACAGCGGGTCCAGAATACCCGAACATCTGTATTTTAAGTAATATCGGTACTGCACTGTTACCCGAACAAAGCTACGGTTGTCAAACTTCGTATTAAATACTCCTCAGTAGTCGACCCTTGAACACCAAACCTCCCAAGGTCCGGTCGTGACCCGAGGTCAAAATTGGCTAGGTTAGGTCAGCAGGTGGTGGTTGTTGCGTGCTTGTGCCAAGCGCTAAACCGGCAAACTTTGGGCAGATGAGTACAGCCCTGGTTCCGCAACAGGAGCTGTTGACATTGATTTTTGCTGGACAAACTCAAAACAATGCGTGCAAGCAGTTGGATATCAGTCGCACCAAACTTTACTAGTGGTTGAAGCGTCTAAAGGTGGGAGACGACCTGGTCAGCAAGCCCGGTCACGACCGAAAACCAAGCCTCCATCCGATCGCCAAAAGAGTGATCGCGTTGACGGCTAACAAGCACCACTAATCCACGCGCAAGCTGGCCCTCCACCTAACCAAGGCTGGCTACGTCACATCCAAGTCATCGGTGCATCACTATCTCCGCGAAAACTTATAATTGCGCGGCTTCAAAGCTGCAAAATGCC
Organism: Semibalanus balanoides; assembly: GCA_014673585.1. Taxonomy (NCBI): domain Eukaryota; kingdom Metazoa; phylum Arthropoda; class Thecostraca; order Balanomorpha; family Balanidae; genus Semibalanus; species Semibalanus balanoides. The sequence goes on along the minus strand of VOPJ01002938.1, from coordinate 24,684 downwards.
GAAAAGTGACCAAAATGCAGCGCACGCCCGCCTCAAGTTCGCAAAGAGACCACACAAATTTGACCAAAAAGACTGGAATCGTGTTGTCTGTCCGATGTGGTCCGATTAGGGTCCGTTGTGGTCCATTTTACCTTTTCCACCCCCGTAATTGGCAAAACGACCGTGTGTGAGCGTCAGACATGCCGACGTTTTCTCGCGGTTGAAACGGTCAAGCGTCCACAAAAAGGGCAAGTGAAGGGGGATGATGACCATTGGGCTCTTTCTGAGTTGCACGTGGTTCCCTAAAAAAAAACACTTAAATGGACATTAATTACCGTCCAGAAAAATCGTATGCAAGAAAGAAGGACTTGATGCTGTGAAACGGACGCCAACAGACGGATCGGTTTTGAAAAGAAAGTTTGCGTGGAAGATCAGGATCGAACATCATCATGCAGGGGCGGTCCCCCCTCAAAAACGACCCAAGCAACTGCAACAGTGTGGCAAGACATATTTTTCTGGATTTGGGAGAAAACCATATGGCTTAGGAAAATAGTCCGGACTATTAATTCAATTGAAAATCTTTGAGGCATCATTCAACAAAATTAAAACAAGAGCAGCCTTGCACAAGCCAAATTGGGACTTGTGCAACAGCTAAAGCGGGCGTGCGCTAGCATTTATCCGATTATGCTGGCGAATATAGGCTGCCGATAGCCAAAGTGAATAAGTCACTGCATTGCTGGTTTAGGTGGCTATGTTGGTAAATAAAGACAAAAAGAATAATCGTCATCTTCTTTGCGTAAGACGTCAAAGACCAATGTTCGGGTAATTCTGGGACACCCTGTACTACCATCGGTCATCGATCCGAAGAATATATTTATTAAAAACTACCTTAATTGCAATATTTTTATCATACCGAAATGTGCAACCAGTCATAGGGATTATCTGAGTCTGGTTTCAATATTACATTGTCGCTTTCCACGACCTAGAATTAAACTTTTACGCCACTTCGCGGCGTCACATCGGTCGCCATCGTCATAACGAAGCCATTGCCATCGTCTTCCTTACATGTAACAGATAATTTAATTTAATAACATGTAAAAAAATTGTGTTCTCTACAGGGCAAACCACCTATGTTTCTGGGTTTTATCAGGCGAACCCGTAAAATTTTCGCGCTGCTTCGCGGCACTAAATAACAAATACCGATTTTAATATAAAGTATACATTACACAATGCTGCAAAAACTTACACACATGCATAAAATTGGGTTACAGTTTTGCGTCATTTCAGCCCAGCCCCCCACTCAAAAATTATCGACGACGCCCTTGGGTACAGTTCACAATTGAAATAGTTTTGCTCTGGTACTGTAAGGCAATGTCGAAGCAATACAAACTTCAAGCTGAGTATAACCACAGAAGTAAAATATTATATTATATTATATATATATATATGTATATACTATATTACTATATATATAATATATATATATAAATAGTATAAATATATATATATATATAAGAAATCCTTGGTTGCAAAATAAAGTGAACCGAAAATCGAGAAAAATTCAAAATTGGGGGGTATGTTAGAGTCCGCTAAAAATGGTTTGCCTACCCCCCCCCCCCACCAAAAAAAACGCCGGCTGGATCCGCCATGAATTGAGTTCATATTAAATGAATTTGTATGAAATTAAGATGTTTTCATTCATTAAACATTATTATAGTACATTAATCACATGTGTTGACTATTGACTATCAACGATATATTCTGACCCCAGTGAGTCTTACTTTGATCCCTGAATCTAAGACATTTGTTTTACTTAAGCCGGTTTACCGGCTTAAATTAATACAAGCCATTGGCTGGTGTAGCTTCAATGACGGCTTTTCCCAACCCCATGCTGAGAGCCCCTGTTTAAAGTGATATTGCCTGCTTTGGCTCTCAGAGGCAGCATCGTAGACGCATGCAGCTGCCACAGCGACTGCCAGTGCAGAACACCTGAGCACATGCCAGTCGTCACTTGACAAACGGGGTTACTCACCTCTGCGGGAGTAATGCCCCAGCCCGTCGGGTGAACGACCCCGGTCCCACAGGTCAAGTCACGGTCAAACTTGAACACCTGCAGCAGCCATGAGTGGGAGGGGGAAGGGGAGCACTCGTCATTACTGTCACTCCTAAGGCAGAATAAAAGGAGCTGCGGAAGGGCACCAGAGCACTATCTCGGCAGCGCTGGCCCTGTCCGTGGCTTGCACATCGCCGTAGCACGTCACCGGTCACAGAAGAAGCATTCGTCAGGTGAGACGCTTTAGTTGTGTGCAGTATCCCGACGTCACGACCTAAGCTGGGGTCGGGAAAATATTACATTGTTATTAAGCTGTGTGGAAAAGTTACACTACCTTAGCAAATGTCATGTTAAAAAATGGTGATAGACTGTGTCTTTTAGACTGAATAGAAGCGAACAGGAAACAAAAAGTAGCAACGTGTGATTATTTTAGGATGAAAATAATTGTAAACAATAGATAATATTGTTTGGGGTTATCTTTCACACAATTTGTACCTTTATGCAGTTGATGTATGTTGATACAGACGTACAGACGTTAATAACCCTGTTCCCTGCGGGGGCAGATTCTATCCCCCCGGTAGTTTTTCGCCTGCCGCTTCTAAACATTTACGCCTAGCGTTTTGAAACTTCTGGACTTTTCCTAAAATTGAATGACGCGTGCTGTGTCAAAATTTTGCAAAAAAATCCGTACGGCAGAGGCGACTCAAGGCTCATGTTTCATTTTCATTCATTTTGAAGGTCATTTTGAATGCGGTTGTGCGGCGCATACTTCCTTCGTAGTTTGGAGTGGAATAAAGGCGTCAGAAGCTGTGTCACTGCTTTATACGTCATACACTTGGATTATACATATTTTGGGGCAGAGACGCACTCAGGTACATAAAATGTGAGGCGATATCCTCCGTCAAATATGGCCGTACTTCAAATTAGTAAGATGATAAAAGGCGTTCCGCACATGGTGCCCCCCCACGTTGTTTTCCTTGATCCGCCTGTGCAATATATTTTATTTAAAAATTACAGTAACAAAGCCCACATGAGGCGTTACTATCGTCCCAAACAATCACGAACAGCATATATTTATTATCAACAAATTTCCCCCATTTTATCCCTGAGTACGCCTATCAACTTTCATTTTGGTACTTGTCCCTTTTGTATACTGAAGACCATTACATTGGAAACTCAAAAACGTTTCGGGCATGAAAATCGGTCGAATCACATGGCCGCAATGAATTAAAAAAAAATCACCCCAAATTTTTGTATTTTTTGCCCCATGACCCTATTTTTGGATGGAAATATAAATTTTGGTAGTCAAAATACATTGTATGTTGATACAGACGTACAGACGTTAAAACCCTTTTTTCGAGTGCTCTATTTGAAAAAAATCCTCCATTTCCCTGGGGGCGATGTTTGTTTTTGTCTGACGGAAGCTAGCGTAGAAAGCATTCTTAAAAAGCTTAGGTTAAGCGTACCCGTTTAGTTCAATGTCAACTTTGTCTATCGGTGCTGTTTGTCGGTGCTCAGGGTGCTGCATGCAGTGAAATCTATTGAAACTGTTTTTGCCCTCGCCCCTGATACCGGGGGGAGAGGGCTATAGTAATTGCATTGGATTCCACTGCGTGCGGCACCGACAGACAGAGGCAGAAACAGCGGACAAAACTTTACCACGGACAGAACATTTACCCTAGACTGTACTTAGGATAATAATGATGAAAGTTATTTTTATATGACCTCCTTACACAATTGCTTATCAAGTTTTAGTGCATTTAATCTTTAGTATTATAAAATACTTTTTACAAAATATAGATATACAAAATATAGATCTCAGCGCCGTGAACATCCTGTCCGCGTCTGGTAAAAAAATCAACTAATGCCTTATATTCAACGAGCACTTAACCAGTTAAAAGTTGTACTTAGGATAGTTTGTTTTAAATCAGGTACCGATGCATAAACAATCGAAATCCGACGAGTTTTTATAACTGTGTGATACTTTTTTAGATTTGCCCTCCCCAAACTGGCCCAAACCACCCACTCTGGATCCACCCATGCATGGCATTGTGCGACTTCAACGTTCCTTGACAGCAAATTGCCACCAAATTAACTGTAACCTTACTTAGTTATTCGCAATATTTTTCCTAAGTAACAAAACAAAAGTTATGTATTCTGTCTCATAATTTGGTCCGGCGAGTCTGCACTGGATCCGACAAATCTCACCTGTCCTCACGGGTGGAGCTTTGCATTCAAATGGTATGGTGGGACACTGCACCAGCAGCTTTAAGTTTGGCTCCACCAATCGTTTTCTTCAGATCTAAAGCAATTTATCGTCCGTAACTTTTCGCTTAAAGGGAGTGTGCCTACTCACATTGGTCATGTGGAGTTGTTGACACTAGTCTGTAGAACATATTTTTCTGAATTAGCCATGTACTTCATTTCCCAGAATCACTTTAGTTGCTGAATATTCCAAAGTCGGCCAAATCACATACTGGCAGTAGCATTAATTATCCAATAGTCGCCAGAGAGCTTTCGCACTAGAAGCATTGCTCTTAAATTACAACGTTAGCATATATTAGCTCTGGCCAGTGCCATTATACGTAACATCTCGCTAGTCTGTGTATAGTGCGACTCGTTATGCAGTTTTGAAACAAAACAATGCAATAACAGAATAAATAGAAGTAAAAATTCAACTAAGGGGCTCCAGACTGAATTTTATCACGTAACCAATAATCAAGCAATAGCTTCTTTAACCGTAATTAAAAATATATTTGGACATTTCAAAGAAAGAGTGGCACACTCCCTTTAAAGGGACACTGCCACCTTAACATTTATTATTGAGTTGAGATAGGCCATTTTGAACGCTTGCATTTAAATATACCATGTATAAGTTTAAACAACACGAGATCGATCACAAATAAATTTGAGTTTGGTTTTAACATCTGTAACATCCCCAGTCCCCAGTGTATTTTAACGGGGATTCTGAGCCGATGACATCATCACTCTTCACTAAATGTTGATGATAGTCGACTTGTTTTACATTTGGCAAATACATATATTAGCCATACATTTGGCAGCGTGAAGGTTTTCTCTATTTCCCAAAATTCGTTGATATGACGTCATCAGTATTTTTTTTAATTGAGCACTGTTTGTGAGAAACAGTTGTCATAATCGTGTTCGGCAGGCAGCAATAACTTCATATTTAGTGCCACAAGCAACGTGCGTTTGATAACTTTTTGGAAGGTTGCATTGTCCCTTAAAGTTTGTCCCTTGAAGGTTGCATTGTCTCCCCCGCTCAACAATTATTCGCTGCACCTTCCCCCTTCGAAACACGCCACTGCAACCAACCAATATTACATTTTTACTAACTAACGTTTTCTAAAGAGCTCCTCTAATGCCTGTCCTCTTTGTCCAACCGATCTGTATCATTCTGCCTCAGCTCGGGCTGTGTTTTGTGTTCATTCTTTAAGTTAGGCCTCATGGGCTGTGTCTGCCTTGCATTCCGGCTGAAACCGAGCTGTCTCAGACATGCCAATCAGCCGGCCTTCCCCAGCCCAGCCGTGTTTGTCCTTCTGTCTCATTCCAGCCGTGTCTGTCATGTCCAGACACGTAGCCAGGATTTCGCCCAGGGGGCAGGGGTGGCTCCTCGAAAGGGTCCATTCTCGAGCGTTGAAAGGGCCCAGTAGAACGGATGAAATGGTCCGCTCCCTCCGTTCTGCCTAGTGGTCCATTTGGCATGTTCATGAGCCTTTCACATCAACCCAGGGGCCCTTCGGTCTGGTCAGGGGACTCTCTGACCTGCATAGGGGCCCTTTGAACTTCTCAGGGGCCCTCTGAGTCTGACCAGGGGCCTTCCAACCTGCTCAGGGGCCCTTTCGATCTGGTAAGGGAATGCACTGGCTTCTTTGCCACCCTAGCGACATGATTTTGCTCAGGTACCGCTCCGACCTGCCCAGGGACCCCTCCGACACAAGGTAACTAGACACCGGGTAGAACAGTAAGGAATGTAGCGCCCAAATGTATTCGACAATATATATTTTTAAAAATATTGTGTTTATTATAAATAAACAGTAGGGGAGAGTGCCCACCAGCGAACACCCCTTTTGAAAAATCCGTCTAGTGGCTTTGTGTTTTGTCCTGGAGATCTGAAACTTCGTCTAGAAATTACTTACTATAATGCTAAGGAATAGCCTTAAGCAAATTTATTTAACTCAATGCAAAATTTGAGTTATGAGCAAATTTCATTTGTTGGACCAAACTGTTCACTGGTGGGCATGGGTATCCTTCAGTGAACAGGGGAGGTGCCACCAGTGAACAGGGGGGGGGGACTCAACTAGTGAATAGGGGACCTCCACCATGAAACGGTTGGCGGTGGCGGACTGGGGTTTACTTCTGATGCTCACTTGATGCTTGTTGACAATCCATTAACACTTGACACTTGACTATTTCTGTGACACCCTGATAATAATAAAACAATAATACTATAAAAAATATATGTCAAGTTCAAAGAAACTTTATCTACCAAAATGTCTTCACACATGTCCAATAATTTGAGACGTCCAGTTATATAACGAGTAACGTTGACCTTAATAACCTAAAATGAGTACTATTCTGGTAAAATATTGTCTTTCGAAGCGTTCCGGCACGGACACTGTCACAAGGCACCTCAGCAGTCAGCATTGAATGCTATAACGAGAGAGGGTCCTCATAGAACGTGAGGATTTCTTTGGTCCTGGCCGTGGAGCCTTTTGTGCAGTTAATCAGCCTAACTAATATATCGCCCTGCATTCACAGGTCCGAAAAGTTAAGGTTTTTCCCGGAAGGCAAGAATGCCAACCAGTGAAACAGGTGTTCACTGGTGGGCGCCCACCCCTGTTCACTGGTGGGCATTCAACATAATTGTTAAAACTCAAAATTGAGAGGAACAAATTAAATAGCTGTTGCAAACGTTGACATCCACATCATTCGCAAAATGTGTCACTAGAGTCAATTTCACTAAATATATAAATAAAACCATATATACCGTTTCTGGAAAGCAAAAACCATTAATAGAAAATAAAACGGCAAACGCAACAATTAACTGTTTGAATCCTGACAGAATCAAATAAGAGCAGCTATTGCTGTTAATCACTTTAAACATCATCGCTTAGTGTCGGCTACCACCACCGACATCGATGAAAGTATCACATTACTAATTTAGGCTGGAGGGGCCCCTGTTCACGGTAGGCACCATGTTCGCTGGTGGGCACTCGCCCCTACTGTTTTGTATCATTTACTTGTATTTCCATATATTTTATTTTAATTTATTGATTTTAATTCCAGCAAAGCTACTGAAGCATGTAATCGAAAATATTTCAGTACCTTTAGTAGCGTTTGGCAAGGGTGACAAAAGCAACTATTCATACTAGGTGGCGCTTCTAACCAAATTATAGATGACGCCACAGGCTCATGCCCCTCATGCCCCTAATTGCTCCGTCACATACATGCCACGCCACAGTCGGTATGTGGCGTTCCGACATTTTCAACCCCCAAGCCCATTTAACCTCTTCGGATCAGAATTCCGAAAAATTATAACAGAAATGTTATAGCCAGGGCTGATAGCTATCTGATCAAGAAGTCGGATATAAAATATGTCCCATATGTTAGGAGCCAGCCTTGTCTGAAAATCATCGATTTAGCATTGGAACCCTACGGTATGGTAGGTTTTCAGCGCCGAAACGCCCGATTACTGCCAACACTTAACGGTGGGCAGGGGCGTAGGAACTCATTTGAAGTTGGGGGGAGGGGGAATTATACAAAAATACATACTTAGTCAACTTTGTAAAAACAAGATCGTTTTTTGACAATTTTGGGGTCAACAATATTTTTTGAAAATCCGAGAAAGCCATTTTGTAGAACTTGTCATTTCACTTGTTTCAACCTTTTATATTTGAAATTTGCTTCAATTTTACGATTTTTTCTTCTTCAACATTTAGCTATTTTCGACCAAAAAAGCTTTAGATGTACCTGCTGACATCACTAAAATCGGTATGTCTCAATTTGTTCGACGCAACTACTAATTTTTTCATAGATAACTTAAAATTGATATACGCGAAGGTATACCAAGATTTACATCGATATCTGCAACGCTTCGGAAGTTATTTGGGAAAAACTGATGGGGGATCGGATCCGAACCGTCCCATGGTGGCCGTGGCCTATGCCTCGTAGTTTTGAACCTGTTATTGATACTCAAAAGCTGGGGGGCGTTGCCCCCGGCTAAAAAATGTATTGGGCAGTTTCCCCCCTGTCCTCCCCCGGCTCCTACGCCTATGACGGGGTGGGGAGTGGGGACTGCCTCCAACCTGCCCAGGGGCCCTTACGATCTGTCCAGGGGCCCTCCGTACTGGCTAGGCGCTCATTCAACGTGTTCATGGAAGCCCCCGCAACCCCCCCCCCTCTTGGCTACGTGCCTGGTCATGTCTGCCTCAGTCCAGCCGTGTCTGTCCTGTCTGCCTCAGTCCAGCCGTGTCTGTCCTGTCCTGCCTCAGCCCCAGCCGTGGTCCTGTCCTGTCCTGCCTCAGTCCAGCGCGTGTCTGTCCTGTCTGCCCTTCAGCCCTGACTTTGTATGTCCTCGTCTGCCTCAAGTCAGCAGTGTCTGTCCTGTCTGCTCCAGTCCAGCCGTGTCTGTCCTGTCTGCTTCAGTCCAGCCGTGTCTGTCCTGTCTGCTTCATCACAGCCGTGTCTGTGCTGTCTGCCTCAGCCCAGCTGTGTCTGTCCTGTCTGCCTCAGTCCAGCCGTGTCTGTCCTGTCTGCCTCAGTCCAGCCGTGTCTGTGCTGTCTGCCGCAGTCCAGCCGTGTCTGTCCTGTCTGTCTCAGTCCATCCGTGTCTGTCCTGTCTGCCTCAGCCCAGCCGTGTCTGTCCTGTCTGACTCAGTCCAGCCGTGTCTGTCCTGTCTGCCTCAGTCCAGCCGTGTCTGTCCTGTCTGCCTCCAGTCCCAGCCGTGTCTGTGCTGTCTGCCGCAGTCCAGCGCGCTGTCTCGTCCTGTCTGTCTCAGTCCCATCCGTGTGCTGTCCTGTCTGCCTCAGCTTCAAGCCGTGTCTGTCCTGTCTGCCTCAGTCCAGCCGTGTCTGTCCTGTCTGCCTCAGCCCTGACTTGTCTGTCCTGTTACAGGATGTTGCGGTGTCGGACGCTGCTGGTGCTGGGTGTACTCCTGTCTCTGGTGGGCAGCAACCTGGCTTCGCCTCGGTTCAAAACTGAAAATGGCAGAAATGGGAATAACATCATGGTCCATACTGTTGATCAAATCGTGCAGCCTATGAAGAAGAAGACCCCCGTAGTGTCTGCATACAAAAAGACCCAGAAGACTCCCGTGTACCAGACCCGCGCAGCGCCCGCGTACGCGACTCGCGCAGCTCGCGTATACACGACCCGCGCATCTGCTTACACGATGGGAAGTGAGGGGATTCAAAGAGTACAAGAAATGCGAGATTTGGGAGTGATATTAGACGAAAAAGTTGAAATTTTGCTGGCCCATGTAGACGGTGTGCTGAAAAAAGCTAACAGAGCTCTCGGTCTGTTTTTGATGAAGATCGGTGTTCAAACCGGGAAAAAAAACAGACGTTCATTGTAACGAATATCCAATCCGCAAGTCAAAATCATATCGACATACTCGCTAATGTAGCGATAATACTAGAGTATGGCTGTGTTTATATGGTTGGAGGAGCTGCCAACAACGCACTTAAAAGCAACAGAAAAAGTTCAACATAAGTTTCTGACTTGGATCTGCGCTCGCTGTCGTGTTGCCAATATGTTGCTTTGGATTAATGATAGTCTTCTTTCGTCATTTTCGGAATAGCATCTCTCGCTGCAAGAAGATTTTGTACGAAACATTATGCTCCCTAAGAAATTATTTCCAGCAACAACAAAAATTGTATTTCCGTCTTTCCTTGTAGATTCATCCCGTTGGCAGCTGCTTCCCCGTGGTACTCGTAGCAAGAGTGTTTGTTCCACTGTGCCGCATGCCAGAAGTAAACACAGTCAGAACAGTATGTTTGTAAGAGTCCCTAGTCACTGCAACATGTTCTTAAACTCTGCTAGAACCGTAGATATCTGGCATACAGGGATTGGTGATTTCAGGAAACATGTCATCGTATACTCCACTACAATGCTCTAAGTCAGTATAGTCATCGTGTGTGTCTTTTTATATCTCTCTACATCATAAGGTCATGTCTTTTTAGGTAATTTTTATATGCATATCATATTTAGGTATTTTATGTTATATATTATTTTTAATATTTATTTTTATTTGTAGTGGTATATTATATATTTCTTTAGCGTCATTTCTTATCCTTAGGTTACTATTTGTAAACTATTTTGTTGTCAGTCTAGTCGTGATTTAATTTTAATTTGCGTGTGTGTGTGGTTGTGTGTATGTGATGAGTTTGTATTGTGATTGTATTTTAATCCCGACTTCACCTGTCATTGGGCGTGCAACCCGTTGGTGAAAGGCAAATAAACTAAACTAAACTAAACTAAGCTGTGTACACGAGCGAGCAGACTCCCGTGTACTCGACCAGATTGTAACGTCAGTGTATGTACAACACCCAGTAGGCTCCTGAGCAAGTGACCCGCGCAACTCGCGTGGTCGTGACCCGCGCCAGCACCCACATATAGCCAGACCGGCCTCTGTAGACTACAGCGCCAGGTAGAAGGACTGAACTCCGGATAAAGGTCGAAAGTCGGTATCGTCGAAAGTAGTCCCAACGAACATTTACATGTTTCCATCGGGCTACGTGAAGACGTACGTGACGCTGGACATTGGTAGGCCCAGTTTTGCCTCAGATGACGCGTTCAGAGGGTGATATCGATGTGTTTCTTTTCGTTACAGGGGAAAATTGTTTTGTTTTGTTTTACTACAAGTTTTCCGTTACCTGTTATGATGTGAAAAATAAATTTGCACAAACTAAACTTTGGTTTGGCAGAGCATGTCATCAGACTATAGATGCGTGGCGCTGCAAATAAGTCATCTTCAGGTGCGTGGCGCTGCAAATAAGTCATCTGACACAGTACCAACCGGGGGGAAACGTTAACCGATGTAAAGCTATATGTAATACAGGAAGGATGACATGACTGACTCCTTTCTTAGTTGAAATATTGAAATTATGCGACGGCGCGTAGTCAGTGGCTATCAGGTATACAGTTGTTTGGGGAAAGGAACGATAAAGTAAATAATTTGTGTGATAAAGTAAAAGTTCCGTCATACTGTGAAACATCAGAAGAGTTGCGAAAAACACATTAAAAAATGCTTCTTAGTTTTCTTTACGCGTTGTCTGTATGCATTGTGACGAAAACAGAGGTCACTACGATGTTTTTACACCGATTCGCATGGGAATAATTATGTCGTAACACTTAACATAAATGTTGTAAACAACCTCTTAACTTGTAAAACCAATCATGACCAAATTATATCTAACATGGCTTGGGGATCGATCTCCACGCTGTTTGAATACACGGAGTTCAGTTAACCCGCGCCCCGCTGGGGGCATAATCTGCCCCCCTCCCGTATTTTCTCAATAACTCAAAAGCAAGGGTAGATACCAACGTAAAACTTTCGGTACCTTATCCTACATCAATTTGACGTCTTCTCTAAAAATGTAGATGAAATTGATAAATAACTTTGGAAGATAATGACCTTTTGATGACGTCATGGCATTCCATTTTTGGTGGAAAAACGATGAATGTTGGAAAAATCGTAGAAAATGGAGTTCCGAAGCAAATAATAAAAAAAAAACGGAAGGTGGAAAATTGAATTGTCTTCAAAATGGTATCCTCGGATTTGCTAAATTTTGAGTTTTTAACCCCTAAAAATCCAAAAACATATTTATTTCAGAAAAAATGATCACAAAACAAAAATTTCCAATAATATTTAAAACCGGAGTATATGTATAAAAACTAAGTATAAACAAAACTTAAACCAAATTTCAAAGCAATATCTAAATTTTTGACTGAGTTGTGACCATAGGCCCGGGAACGGCGGGGGCAGCGGGGGCGCTTGTCCCCCACAAACTTTGGGCCCGCGGGGGCGACGCCCCCCAACTTTGGCCTTGCTTATTTTAACATTCCGTAAAACAATATCATATAAGAAATCAAAAGTGTGATTTCTTGCAAAATTATGCAAACACCACACTTCCTACTCTCGATTCATGTTTACCGCATTTGGTGTCCCTTTGTCAAGCGAGGTTCTGTATAAGAAACCTGATGCAAAAGCCTTAAGCTCCGCCATAATGCAAATATCTACTGTAAGCGCCTGTTTTTTAACGTTAACAACAAATATGATCGTCTGTGAATTGTGGAATTGGTAAAGCAATGGTTTTTACAGTTGTTTGGCGGCAGAGTCTGCGTATGTCGCAACCTGACGTAAACAGATATTTCAATTTGTCATACTATCCGCTTGTCAGTTTCGGGGAAATGCAACTTGTTGGTCTTTTACATAGGGCCTTTCTAGTCTGTGTCGAAAAAATATAAGGTAACTTAGCGCAACGAGGTAATCCATTTCACCACAACCCGTTTTCGATCTGCTCTTCAAATATGCTATCTCAGTTCAAAACCCATGTTAAAGGTGAACCCTTTAACATCAGCCCTATATGGGAGTAGGGTTGAAACACATGGATGCAGCCCCCACCCCATACAAAATATTGTGGCTACGCCTCAAATTGTAATTTGGTAGCGTTCATGTCAGAATTATTAATTTGGTAGCGTTCAGGCCTTAACTGAAAAAGAAAATGCTTTTCGTGCCATGAAAAGAAATAGGAATACAGACACTGTGAATAGGTTTAGGGATTGTCGAAAGATATTCACGAAAGTATCTTGCGCCGAAATATTTAAGGTTACCTTAGGACATCACCGGTGACCTTTTCAAAACAGGCGCGCACCAGGCATTTCCGTAAGGGGGGGCACGACCTTCAAGAGGGCCCCGGTCGGGCCACGTTAGGGGGCCCATTTTCATTCGCGGAACCCAACATAATGACCCCTGCACAATATAGGCGGATTCCAGGGGGCATACCCTGAGTTTTCCGAAAACCATAATTTTGCTCCCCCCAAGAAAAACACAAAAAAACACAAAAAGTTCGGACTATGTACACTGTTACAGCTTCCGCAGTTGCTATGGTAGAGCACACTAAGGTCCGACTTCTTTCTACGCTAGCGTATGTTTGACGGCGAATTAAGAACGACCGTATAAATGCATTCAACCGCATTACTGAGCAGCTTTCAATTGATATTTTGAACGCATTGCCTCACCTGTGTATTTGCTGCTTTTAGGCAAAAATCCCGTTTTTTAGCGTTTTTGCCAGTGAAACACAACTGGTTTTTGCTTAAACAGACCATGGACAAAGGTAAACCAATGCGTCAATAATATCAAATTTGAAAGCCTCTCAGTTAAATGCAGTTCTTAAATGCACGAGATGGTCCGTTTCTTAATTTGGCCGTAAACATACGCTAGACGGAGAAAACAAGCCCGGACCTTAAGTGTGTACCATAGCAACTGCCAGGCCTGGTACCTACAGTTACACCAACGGGCTGAACGACACGCCTCGCCCTGTCCCTCCGCCCCACGCCAACAACTTTATCGCTGGTTGGCTGATGGCCCTGTAAGTTTGACCCCCACGCTCCACAACGTTTTTTTAATATAACGCATAAGAAGGTCACAAGGATAAATCTAGGGAGTTTCACCAGTTTTTGAAATCCGGCTTGATAAAATTTGGCGTTTCCTCCCAAATAGAATGGTGTCTGTTAAAGAATAATAGTGTTTCAGCAGTCCACTGGCGGATCCAGGAGCCGTCGTTTTTTTTTTGGGGGGGACAACTTTTTCCTGGCCAAAAAGTCCCTCCTTTTTTTCTCCTCGGATTTGGGCCGGTCACCTTATTTTGGTATTTAAGCTAAAAATATACTTTTTTTCGGAAGAAAAAAAAAAAAAACTACAAAAACGCGATACTTCGTAAATATATACTGCCTATTGCTGAACGGAAAACACAACATATAAGTAGTGAATAACCGTTTATCTCAAAAATATACTCGCAGGGTCGTCGCCGATAAATTTTAAGTGGGGGTCGCTGAAATGAAGAAAAGAACGTCTTTGCCGCATTTAAATAAGGATTTCTATGTTATTAAGTAAGGTACTTAAGTTATTTAAGGCGCCGCGAAACGGCGCGAAAAATTTTACGGGTTTGCCTGATAAACCCAAAATATAGGTGGTTGGGGCCAGTATACATGTATAGCATGGCCCATACCAACTTTTAGGACCGAATTTAGCAAACTGCCATATTACCTTTGGAACCAGTGTCAGCAATTTTGAATCAGCTATACCAACTTTGAATATTTTTTAAAGCACAAGACCTGGAATTAAATCAATTGCGCCGTAGAGCGAACGCATACTTGTAATCATTATGCCCTGGATATGCATTCTCGTTAATGTGTCACAATGTGTCAGAGAGGGACAACAGTACCTTGCTCTGAAAGACCAGAAAGGCCCGTGGACGTCAAAAAGGCCCCGGTTGAGAGTCAGAGGGGCCTCTGGCAATACCAAAAGGGTCCCTGGGCGATTCAGAAGGGTCATAAACATGCCAAATGGGCCTGTAACCAGCACAGAGGTCTGAGGGGACCATCGGGCCGTTCTTCAAACGAAAATCAGTTTTGTCCAATCCAAAGGGGCCCAAATGGCCTCAAGGGGGTTCCTAGCTTAGGGACCCTAGGGACCCTCCTTGGGCTACGTCTCTGCCACGGGCATATATATATGCGCCGGCGCAACGGCTCTCACGGCAGCCGTGCAGGCGGGCAGGACGTCGTCAGCGCCGGCAGCCGGCCGCGCGCCAGCCTCCAGTGACGTCACGAGTCTTTCCGGCTCCGATGAGGCGGCCCATACGACGCTCAAGTAGTGTCACCCCCTGGATATTCCATTCTCCGTGCTGCAATCTACACGAACGCGGGCGCCGGCCGCCGCAATCCCGAAGACTCGCCTCAACCCGTGCTCTGTCACTTGTAATAGGTGCAGTCTCTTTGGAAAGTATCTGTGCACTGAACAGTCTCTTTTGGATATCTTGGCTATGTAATAAGTATACCTACTGACGCGTATAAGAAGCGCCCACAATCTCGTTTACTGATGCTCCAAGCACTCAACTATACCTACGTAGAAGTAGCTCCCGGCGTCTCGTGCGTCTCAAACCTTTTGTGTGCGGGAACTATGATAGGAACAAACAAAATGATATGATATGATATGATAATGATATGATGAATATGATATGATTATGATATGATATGATATGATATGATATGATATGATATGGAATATGAGTATGATAAATGATATGATCATGATACTGATATGGATAATTGATATGATCATGATTATGGATATGACATGATATGATATGATAGTGATATGATAGTGATATGGATATGATAATGATATGACATGATATGATGATGATATGAATGTGATAATGATATGATAATGATAGTGATATGATAATGATAATTGGATATGATATGATATGATTATGATTATGATATGATATGAATGATGATATGATGAATGATAGATTGAGTATGATAGATATGATAATGATATGATATGATAAAGTGAATATGATTATGATATGATATGGATAATGATATGATTGATATGATATGATATGATATGAATATGATATGATTATGTATATGATATGATAGATATGATATGATTATGATATGAGTGATGATAATGATAATGATATGATATGATATGATATGATAATGATATGATAATGATATGATATGATATGATATGATATGATAGCTAGGAACAAACAAAAGAAAGCGGTCAAAGGCTCATGCAAAATGCAATCGCTTTTGATTTACATAAAAACTTTATCTTAGGACAATAGTTTAGGCTCAAGAGGCCATCATAGAACACGAACGCATTTTCTTACAAAATGTTTTCTTGTGCATATTTGTTATATGTTAAACATAGAGCGATGAATAAAGCATCATCGCTTTGTCTCTTCGTGATAGATTTATCGTAAAATAACAGCAAAGTTTCACGGGCCCCACATTTCTCACGTTTTTTTACCCTGATATGCAACTTATTTATGATCGATACAAGGTGGAGAAAGTTATGCAACTTGATCATTGCAAAAACGTTGATTAAAATTATAATATGTGCTAATGATATATTAATTTTACTCGAAAAACCCAATTATTATAATACGTTTCGATTTCAAATCAACATCAGAGAAGGGTCATTCTCTGACGTTGATTTATTATCGAAGCACGTTAGATTTTGTTAATGAAATAATATGTTTCTAGCAAAAATAATCATTTTGAACAACTTCTTTGCTGAATTTATGGACACCTAATTTGATGACACCTGTTTGTGAATTTAATCCATGCATGTCAAATGCCTTGACCGGATCAGTGTTAGTATGCAAATCTGAAATACGATTGAAATATTATAACTTAGAAGCAAGGTGAATCACGGCTGTTTGTGTGCGAGCAGTATCAGAGATCCGTGTGAATCTCCACAGCATAACACCATTACAAAGACCAAGCACGCACTTCGCTCACCCATCCGGTCCCAGACCCGTCTCCCGGTGCTCCGGTCCGGTCCCAGACATTTATTTTTATTTTTTATAAATGTATTCCGAATATTTTGTATGGATGGCTATCCGAGGTCAGGACCCGTGCTAAGCAGAGATTGTTGCGCTGGTCCTGACCTCACCACCCGATCGCGCAATTCCTGTTGGCCTGCAGAATTTAGAGACGAAAGTGTTGTTGACGTGCCCTCGACATACCTGGACACTGTCCGCCCCGCTCACTAACGTCCCAACCCTGGCCTTAAGTGGGATCCGGCTAACCACTAGAAGAACGCAGGCCATCCCAGTCAGAAGCAAATAGCGAGCAGCGCGAACGACTCGAACCCGAGCTGCCACTACCGGGATAGGTCAGAAGACCAGCGCTCTCCCACTGAGCTACAGGGGCGGACCCGTCTCCCGGTGCTCCGGTCCGGTCCCAGACCCGTCTCCCGGTGCTCCGGTCCGGTCCCAGACCCGTCTCCGGCTGCTCCGGTCCGGTCCCAGACCCGTCTCCGGCTGCTCCGGTCCGGTCCCAGACCCGTCTCCGGCTGCTCCGGTTCGGTGGTGTTCGGGAGAGTGGGACTGCAGCGGCGGATGATCGGATCTTCCCCAGGGCAGGGAGGAGAGGGGAGAAGAGGGGCTTCCCGATAGCGATCAGGTGCCTCCTGCAGCACCACGCCCTTGCTTCAGGGCAGGGAGGCTACCTCCGCCTCCAACCGGCAAACCAGCGACAGCCGGGTGGCGGGCGATGCTCCACCGCGCCCGGCTCTGATCAACAGCAGAGATTGTACAGTGTGACGACTTCCAGTCCACGACACAGTGATACTGCAGTATGTGGGGACAATAACACATTTGAGCAGTACAAGGGCATTGCAACGATGCTTTAGCTGAAATAATAACAGTTCCTTTGGGTTGCAACAACTAGTTGCATTTTAAAATAAATGTAGATTGAAATGAAGAACGTACCATTTTTGGGCCGATACTACAGCATGTCACTGCGTAAGTAAAAGCGGTGTCAGGCGATAAATTATCAATCAAATATAGAAGGTGTACCTGTATTAGGTCTCATTTTGCCTACTGCGACGTCATTTATGACGGACGCATAACAATTGCATAACAATAACAATTGCATAACATAACATAACAATGCGACCAGAATCGAGATATTACCGAACAGAGCTGCAAGACTGGTTACCGGAGAATTATTCACGACGCCTTCTGCAACAAACTACGAGGAGAACTGGGATGGGACACACTAACAACGAGACGGCGTATACACAGACTGACGCTCTATCACAAGCTAAACGGCGCAGAACAACGCCGCCCAAACTACATCACAGCAATCATGCCAAACACTCGAGCTCAAGACACCGACAGACAACTCAGAAATGCTAGCATGCACACTACAATCACCGAAGAGTGCCGCCACCTTCCGAAAGTTGGGGGGACGGAGGCATTCTGAAGCCGATTATTTCCATGCAACGCCCATAGGCGTTAGTTAAAATTCGAAAATGTTGAGGGACACGCGGACGCCCCCATCCCCTCTCCCCATGTGGCGGAGCCCCTGCAGCCACCAGCTGCACTTCATTACACCACACCACAAGTATGTTTTCCCACACCATGCACATATGAGCTGCCAGCCCTGCAGCACAACACAGCGTCTTACACGTGACACCGCTTTCAAAAGGCAGCTCTGCGAGCACCTGGCAGCGTCCGATCCAACCCTTTACTTTCGGTTCGATCAAAAAAGAAAAATACTTTGCACGCGAGGCTAACATTGGATATAACTTATATTAATTATGAATTACTTAGTATTCAGAAAACAACAACAACGCCTACTTGTCAATGCGGACATCGCAATGAAACTATTTGTCATTTTAATGTCAAAATAATAAACCTAGGTCCTAAAGCAGCGAAACATTTTGTTTGACAGCATTTCCTAAACATTGCTTTCTGGCTTAGTAAATAAATCACCCGAGGAAAACTGCACATTATACTATACGGACAGACCTCATTAGCTGCTGCGGTCGGTCGGTGGCCTTGTATTTTCAAAATGTCTTACTCAATTCCAAACGATTTGATGATTGTTATTATTATTTTACAGCAATCCCCACATTAACCCGGGCCCCACTGGGGGGATGTTTGACCCCCCCCTCATGTTTTATCAAGAAAACGAAAAAAAAAAAAAAAAAAAAAAAAAAAAAAAAAAAAAAAACAAAAAAAAAAAAAAACGCGGCGGGTAGCGCACGCCAAATTTGTTGCATAGACTTATTCACCTGACTTTTTTCCGGAACATTTTGCGGGAAAAAAAAAAATTTGAAGAGTTTCGCTGTGTCAGTTCAGGTCAGGTTCAGCTCAGCGTCCAGGTGTCAAAGTGACCCTACCTTCAAATCAAAAAAAAAAAAAACCGTTTGCGGTTCGTTGCCATGACTACAGCTTTTTAAGAGGACTCGAATATCAAACTTCAGGAGATTACATTTAATGTCATTAGTAGATCTACAAAATTTGGATATTCTCGGGAAAATTTGTTGTTATCGGTGACCTTAGGTCGGTTCAATTTTTGCGATCTCCCCATTATAAGTCAAAGATAAATAATTCAAATTGCTTTCTTTTACGGTTGACGATATAACAGTCCATTTTCTTCTGGATTGATGTTATCATATGAATATTATGTATGATTCCAAGGGCAGCGTTGCTCAGGGGAAACAATTACCGGGGTCACTGACGGTCATCGCGGAGGTCACCAACACCTTTTCGTCAATAACTTCTGGCCATAATGAAGAGAAAAATATAGAACTTGTAACTTACACCAGTGTGTAATTTCTCTTCACGACACAGATCTTACTTGATATATAGCAACAGGGACCTACTTGGGTCAACCACCTTTGACCTTACCTGTGGTCATTTTTTTTAAGTTGACCTAACATGATCGAATTTGACATATTTCAAGCGCCTTGCGAGACAAACACGATGGCGTAAAAACAAGTATGGCGTTATCTTGTTAGGGTAAGAAGGTATTCACGAAAAATTATTTTTTGAAAACAAAATCAGTTTTTTTGACTTTAATGACCTCTAGAGCCTAAACTATTGACCTGAGGTCAATTTTGAGAACCAGGTTGCGATTACAAATTTCATTGGCTAGCGATTTTTTTTAACGTTTGTTTCTAGATAGCATAGTTTCCGAGATATTTGGGGATTTCTAAAGCGATGTCCCTTAACTTGAAAATTTGACATTCGATGACCTCTGGTTACCTGAGTTTTGACGTGAGCGAAAAAAAGTATAAAATAGCTTCGAAATGATTTTTGATAACGGTTCGAACAGTGTCTTTTGTTTTTGTCTACGTGCCATGGGAGCCGAGTTAGATGGGGGGTGTTCAAACCCCCCCCCCAGTCGGGCGAAGGAAATGCAGAGGCCCAGTGGGGCGCGAGTTAAATGGACACGATATGATCAGAGGTCTGTGTGTGGCTTGAACTAACATCAGAGCGAGCTGTGGTGTGGCGGTGGTCGCAGTTTAACTGCTTATCATTATTTTCAGGCAGGGTGCCTTTATTTAAGCTATTTTGTTTTTGCATCTTTCTGACATATTTACATATTTTGAATAATTTATGTTAATCAAACTTGACAAAAAAATGATAATGATGATGACGATGATGATGATGACGATGTTTGATCGACCAACTCCCACTGTTGTCCTGAAGTCAAGATTGTCCGGAAATAACGGATAACCCCTTTGAGTGCAACCATGACTGCAATAACGGTTTAAATGTAAATTGAATGTACATTTAAGTGTAAATTGTTCCATTAGATGCAATCACATAATTTCTGGTTACAGATAGTTTACATGGCATATTTAACCCTCGCCTGACAGCCGCCCCAGAGGTTTTTCTTAAATAACTCCTTACACACGCCACGAATCTTTCTGAAATTTTCAGTAACTGAGTTTGCAACAATTTTACATATCCTGTCGAAATTTCGTTGAAATTAGTCAAGCAGTTTTGGAGATAATGACGTTTTAATGTCGTCATGTTGGTAAAAAAACAACAAATGTTTGAAAAAAATCATAGAAAATATAGTTTTAAAGCAAAATGCAAACGAAAAACAGAAAGTTTTAAAATGATATTTTGTAATATAACAGTTTTAGATTTACATTTTTTACCCCCCAAACGTCAAAGAACTGATTTTCTTTGAAAAATCATTACAAAATCAAAATATTCAAATATTAAAAAAGGAAGTATGTGAGAGAACTGATGATAAACAATGCCGAAAACAAATTTCAAAGCGATATCTCTATTTTTGACTGAGTGATGGCTTCCAAGTGTAAGCAGCTTATGACGTCATTTTGTATTCACTTTTTTGACTTTTTTAACCAGATACGAACAAATAAATACATTTTCTGTATTCAGAAGTCGAAACTGGTCTAGAAACATTACTTTTTATTTACATTTGTCATACTCTAATTGTCAGGTTTTCTGATCACTCTTCTGGACGTAATCGAGTCGAGGTTGCTACTTGCTAATGCTAATCGCCCATAGCAATTATCATCGATGGCGACGATTTATGTAACCTTCACTTAGGAGGTCATTAACTAACCCAGACCTAAACATCGATTTATGGGCAGATAGCTAATTCAACAACGAACAACTTGAATCTAACCAAATACATTTATTGTCATCACTTTAACCCTATTACTGTCGGTGGGGGCTGAATCGGCACCCCCTTGAGGTTTTTCGCGTACAGTTCATTCATAACTAACCCACTATCTTTAAACTTGCTGAATTTTCCTATCATTTCATTGCGCATCAAAAAGTGTGCTTTTTTCCCCAAATTAAATCATAAGGAGAGGGCCCAAAACAGTTTTTAGAGGGAGTGTTCGGCCGTTTTGTCACAAAATCTATGCGTGGTTAAGCACTCGTGGAGAGTTGCGTTATGATGGGAAGTGTTAGCGAAAAGAGACTTCGGTAGCGAATTGATTGTTCTTTCAGATGGCGATCTCGAAATTTCAAAATTTTGAATTTTGTTATCCGAAATTTTGAAACTTTTTTTCTCACAAAATGATACAATTTTTATTTTATTTTCATGACGCTCAAAAAAGGAATATATGTAGGGGACAACAAGCCAATTAATATGTTTTGAAAGTTTCAGGTTGATATCTAAATATTTGATGACCTGATGTCAGATCAAATGCTAACCTTCCAATATAAATATATGGTGAAAAATGAAAAACAAGGGTTTAACAAATTATATCAATCAAATTATTTTAGTATCATGTAATCTTAGGCCCTTCTTGATGAACAGGATTAATTTTTTAGTCAGTGACCCTTTAAAAGGTTATTCAAGGTCACTAACACTTATTAATCAATAACTCGTGACAAAAACACCATAGAGTCTCGCAAATGCTCTCAAAACGTTTGTCTCGTCAATACGCATCTTTTGATATGCAGTTTGACCCAGTTATGTCACCTTGACCCGGGGTCAAATTTTCGATTTGGCAAACTTGGTATGATTCGAATCGCAATTACGAGAGAAACACGATGGTATATAAATAAATGCTCTATATGTTTTAGATACAAAGTTATTAACGAACAAACTTTTGCTGATTTTTTTAAAACATTTGTTGACCTCTTCAGCCCAAACCATTAACCTAAGGTCATTTCTGATGCCATATTGACGAAAAACAATTCAAACAGCTTTACACTACTTTTTTCGGATTCCTCCTAGCTGCCATAGTTTCCGAGATAATGGCAAGGTTTCCTGAAAATATCATGTTTTAACAAATATGACTATTGATGACGTCATTTGACCTTGAAGATAGTGACCCAAGGTCACCAAAACCTAACAAAATAGAGTTCATTGTCGACCCTAACTACATACCAAGTTTCTCTCATGACAGCCGAGATCTGAAGGGGGACGAATAAGCCCCCCCCCCGACAGATTCATATTCTTTTCATCCCTCCAGGAATAGGGTTAATAATTATGACGGCCTGAGCAAAATCTTTAATTTTGGATGCTGTTGATTTTTGAGTCATTCACTTCACCTGGAACCTGTTGACCTGAAACCTAAAAATCATATACCATCGGATTCCTCGCATGACAGGCAACATGCTGTTTTTTTCGCGTTGCTTATATAACTTTGTTTGGAAGTTAGCAGGGGGAGGCCTGTCAGCCAACCAGAGTAGGGCGAAGGTGAAAAAACGCTCCCGTAGGGCGAGGGTTAAATTGAGTAATGTATATTAGTTATTATATCCATTGATATCAGGTACCAAGATCCTTCATGTGGGACACTTTGCCTCCTATTTAACAATCTGATTACAAATTAGAACATTGCATAATATGTGGAAGTTGTCACGGGAGGCAATGAATCTTGAGACACGTTTTGGGTATGCGCTGAGTTTTATTTTAAACCAGTCCTCTTTCAATGAAATGTGTGAGCACTGGTGTAGTGTGCACGCATGCATGCAACGCAATAACATGCACGCGTCGCAAACCTACCGTCAACTAGCTTACGATTTTACCTGCGCGGGTGCAGATCTTACATAAACAGACAAATATTCCACTGAAGTTTGTCTTCGGGGGCCACACTCGTCTAGTTAACTGGTTTGTTCAGTTCCGAAGTCTTCTCAGTGGGGGGGGGGGGTAAGCGTGTGTGTCGGCGTAGGTATAGATCATAGAGGCCCAACATCTAGGGTTAACTTGACCTGCGCGGCGCGTGCGGCTGGTTGGCCCTCCAGTTCGGACGCTTGCTTGACGACCCCGGACTGCACCGGTCGCGGTGACGGGCAGAGATCTGCTCCACTGAACTGACTGATGGTCCACCTGCAGCTGGAATTGGATTATCAGAAAACGTCAGAATGTCAGAAATCTTATTGGGTCTTATCTCATATGATCTGTGAGCCATGTTCTTATTTCTCTACTTGGAGGTTTTATCGACAAACTTTACCGCAGCACTCGCAGCACACTGGCGTAACCAAGGGGTACCCTGGACACCCCGGGGTACCCCACTAGGCTGAGGATCCACCTTGTCTTTTTGTCTTTCGTTTAACCCGCGCCCCGGTGGGCCTCCGAGACAACGTCGCCATGGTGGGGGTCAAAATGACCCTCGTCTAGCTCGAAAACTAAAGGGCTAGAATTTTCAAAAACTCACGACTTTGACATTATAAGTTATTTTGAGTATTTTTTGCTCTGGTCAATATTGAGGTCACCAGAGGTCATCAAAGATTAATTTTCTAGTTTTTGGTCTCCGCTTCGAACAATCCACAAATATATCGGGAACTATAAGCCGCGCACCGACGGGGGTCTGAGCCAACTTAGAACCAACGGGGGGGCGGATAACGCCCCCCCCCCCAGAGATCTTGAAAACTACACAACGTAGCGAGAAGTGGTAAACGGAGTTAAGTAGGCCGTGACAAGTACTAGCGAAAATACTTGAAATTATTTTTTATCCTATCAATATTGAGGTCACCAAAAGTCAAAACAGGTCAAATTTTCCCATATTTCGAGTAAATTCAGCATTGCTTCACATACTCCTGGATAGCTCAGTAGCTAACAAAGCTAAGAGCATTCCGTAAAAAGCAATGCAATTTCCTTGAAACACTCTTTCTGCTTTCTTCCTCAGATTTAAGATAGGGTCAATAATTTAGGCTCTAGAGGTCAGCAAAGGTCAAAATACTTAATTTCACTTTTTTTGCTTATAACTTTTTATGTATGCAAGCTAGAGGAGTGCTGTTACCATCATCGTGTTTATCTCATCATGGCGCATCGAATCATACATCGGGTCACCTAGCTAGGTCAAACTAAAAATTGACCTGACCTGACCTGATGTCATGTCAAGGTTAACATTAGTAACTTTGACTCGATCACGTCCAGAATTGCGATCAGAAAACCTCAAAATTAGAAAACGATAAATGCAAACAAAAGTCATGTAGCTTTTGATCCTGAATACAGAGTATTGATTTATTCCTATCTGGTAAAAAAATAAAAAAGTGAATTAAAAAAATGACGTCATCAGTTTCACTTAAAGGGAGTGTGCCTACTCACATTGGTCATGTGGAGTTGTTGACACTAGTCTGTAGAACATATT